>JAHLJT010009355.1:6836573-6993987 GCA_031308135.1 Acheta domesticus | reverse complement strand
AAAATAACTCTTTTTTCAATATTATATTTTACAATTCCAGAAAAGAAAAAGATGTGTGTTTCCACTTAATGGCGCAAATAAACGCCCTTAGACCTTTCTCAAAGACAGGGGGGTTAACATTATCCGGCGCTCGAAAGATACTGTTTCCATCACCAAGTCCAACCTGACACCTTACCCACAGGCAGCAATGATGTATTGCTTTATATCATAAACAGTATATTCCTTTTTTTAGATTATTAGAATTTTTTTCTTTCTTGATTAGTACTCTTCAGCCCTCTAATAATCCACCTTATTTTAGTTACTAAATTAGTGAAGTAGAACAAGGATTTGAGGATGAAGACAGGAGAAGGCAGGGCAAGGCCGAGTGGGGTGGAGATGCACTAGAATAGAAATGGGCGAACAGAGAAGGAGTAGACAGAATTCCTCACTAATGTACTATAAAAATGAATACTGCAATACGGTGCAATACGGTGAATTAACTTTTGTGTTAACAGATTAAAATATAGCTTCAAAAAAGTGTAAACTAGATTATATTTCAGGTCTTTCCACTTAAACACGGGAAGAAAGTGCAGTTATTTGTGTTATTGTGATTCATCTTTACGCAAAACCCAGTCAATGCCATGTAAGCCAGCTATATGTAATACATGTTTGTGATAAATAATTGTACAAGCAATGTCCGGCTTCTTAAAATAGTTTCTCGTAAAGAGTGTTCAACTATTTAGTGCTCAGTTTTACGAACGACAACTTGCATCGCAAAATACTTTAGTATTTTAGAACCCAATCGCTTATTATAAATAATTGCCCAAGAAATGTTCGGTTTCTTAAAATAGTTTCTTGTAAAAGGTGTTTAACTATTTAGTGCTCAGTTTTACGAACGACCATTTGCATCGCAAAATACCTTGGCATATAATCCTTCTAAATTTTAAAAAAATTGGGCAGAATTCCTGAGGAACCCAATCGCTTATTATAAATAATTGCCCAAGCAATGTCCGGCTTCTTAAAATAGTTTCTTATAAAGAGTGTTCAACTATTTAGTGCTCAGTTTCATGAACGACCACTTGCATCGCAAAATACTTTGGTATATAATCCTTCTTAATTTTAAAGAATTGGGCCGAGTTCCTGAGGAACCCAATCGCTTCCTCTGGCATTTCGGCAGCACCCCCTCCTCCACTTCCGGCCCTTGCCCTGCCGTCCCCCACCGCCCCGCCACTCCCTTCCGCGAGGAAGAACCCTGGAAGAAGCTGCTGCCGTGTTCCTCGATACGCGTCTACAGTGTTGACCATCGCTTTATACAAACATGAAAATCCCTGCGCCTCTCTAGAAGTCGCCTGTCTTCAAAAATACGAACACACTCACATATACAGAGAGAGAGAAGAGGCGAAGTTGCCGCTATTGAAAATCGGACAAGAAACGTCAAGCGCGGGCGTAACAATACAAAAGAATTCAAGACTGCGAAGGCAGCAGACGCACCACGCGAACGCACGACGTAAAAAACATAACGAAAAGATGAACCAACTCCCTCTCTCTCTCTCGAGGATTTTAGATATGCTGAAATCTCTGAACCGTGTGACATATCTTTGGTATTTTCCCTTCTTCCCCTACTCCTTTCCCAGATCCTCGTCGCTGCCTTCCCTCCCCCCCTCCCTCATGCCGCCCACTGCTTCCCCATCTTAACAAGTCGAAGAGCAGAAAAAGCGAAAATATAAAGTAGAGGAGTATTGTTCGCATTCATGATATGCACGTATAGAACTTGTTACCATCTACATACGATTTGTATATAAGACTTCTCTCGAAAAACGCCCTTCTAAACATTTTATTGTTATAAATATCGTGCAAAACATCCATCTCTCCTTCATTTTTCTTTCGTCCTCTTTTTTTTTCTTTCAAGGCCTGTCTTCAACAAAGAAAGGAAATTTTGTAATCGGAAGCTTAAATAACAGAAAGCGAAGAAAGAGAATACAAAAAGGATTACGTATATGTATGAAAAGATTCCCTTACTCGAATGCCATTTGTGTAGCAGACGATGTCAACTTCCGTTACATGTCACAGCAGGGCCCGGCCAAGCTAAAGAGGCACGCGCTCTCCCCCGCAGCCGCGCTGCGCTGCTCTTAAACTGTCACGGAAAACATGTAAATATCCCCATTGTCACGGCCTGTCAGACGCAAACGCCGCCTGTGCGTACGCCCAGCGATCTGCTCCCTCTATGACGCAGCCTCCGACTCAGGTCGCAATAGACGCAAGACCGGGCAGAGCGCGCTAGCGGCGGAGAAATCGATAGGGCTAGTTGCAGCATGAAGGAAGGTTGGACACGATCTCGGATCGATCTACTAGCCTTTCCATTGTCTATTACAGTGACCAAGAAGCGCTTGAAATAATAAACAAGAGCTGCTCAACGGCACATACTTTCTCGCATTACTTTATTTTTTGCAATTTTCCAAAATGCAGATAGTACAATGAAAATCGGACCTAAACAATTTTTATAAGCGTACTTCGGTAATCGAGGGGAAAAATTTAAAGAAAAAATCGGAGCCATTTTTGAGAAAATTTTGAAAATGTCAATGGCAGTACCTCCGAAAATCAAAACATTCATTTAAAGTTCAAGGAACCGCGACATTAGCCAGATAAATCGAGGAATATCAATTTTGATAAAAATCCTGCGTACGGTTTAGTCGCTAGTGTTGTTCATCATAGACGGGCAGACGGACGAGCAGACGAACGAAGACGGACGGGCACCCACACGGGCAGACAGACGGATGAACGGACAAACGTTTTGATTTAATACTACATTTTTGGTATGAGGACTTCACAAAACGTGGATTCGGACTACACAATGTTTTAGAGAAAGTTTTTTCCTAATACAAGATCAACAAGACCGGGCAGAGCGCGCTAGCGGCGGAGAAATCGATAGGGCTAGTTGCAGCATGAAGGAAGGCTGGCCGGGATCTCGGATCGATCTACTGGCCTTTCCATTGTCTATTGTAGTGACCAAGCAGCGCTTGAAATAATAAACAAGAGTTGCTCAACGGCACATACTTTCTCGGATTACTTTATTTTTTGCAATTTTCCAAAATGCAGATAGTACAATGAAAATCGGACCTACACAATTTTTATAAGCGTACTTTGGTAATCGAGGGGAAAAATTTAAAGAAAAAATTGGAGCCATTTTTGAGAAAATTTTGAAAATGTCAATGGCAGTACCTCCGAAAATCAAAACATTCATTTAAAGTTCAAGGAACCGCGACATTAGCCAGATAAATCGAGGAATATCAATTTTGATAAAAATCCTGCGTACGGTTTAGTCGCTAGTGTTGTTCATCATGGACGGGAAGACGGACGGGCACCCACACGGGCAGACGGACGGGCAGGCAGACGGATGAACGGACAAACGTTTTGATTTAATACTATATTTTTGGTATGAGGACTTTACAAAACGTGGATTCGGACTACACAATGTATTAGAGAAAGTTTTTTCCTAATACAGGATCAACAATTATCATGTTTTCGGCATCACAAGCCCACAATATGAATTTGTCAGATCGCCGATTCTACTACATTTTCTCTATACTACGTAGAAAATATGCGAGAGAGTAAAATGTGCTGGAGTTAGTCAATAAACACTGCAAAATATTCATCTCGACGAACATTTTTCTGATGAAGATTGATGAGGACAGTTTAGATGAAAAGTAAACTTTATTGTCATTGAAATCAGAATTTTTAAAGAAAATGCAAACACATATATTATGTAGTCCCAACACACTAGCTTAGCCAATAAATCATATGCCCATATCATCCTAATAGATTAGCTAATCGCCAAGAGAATTTATCATAAGGCATACATGTTTTCTTGTACATCATAGTATTTTAAAGAAGTAATTATTTATTATTTTATTGGGTTCTAGAATATATTGACAATCACAAATTTACCATTTTCAGAAATACTTTTTATATTCCTATATTCAGCACTCTTCTCACGCATTTAAAATTTCATATGTAAAATGCAATACCATTATAAAGCAAATAGTCGCAATTAAATATTCAGAAACAACTGTTGTTATTTATGAAAATTTCGTGGATGCTACAAAATGTAACCGTTAGTCAACTTTATTCAGAATGTTTTTTAATAATTAGCAAATAAAATATATTTAGAGACATTTCATTTCTAGCAGTGTTAAAATTTTCGTTAATACTACCATAATGTCAATAGCAACGAAGTTCACAAAATCTTTCTACTTTTCTCGTCGACTTTGAACTTATTGACACACAATTTCGCCTTCCACATTATTGTTATACTCCATGTTTCATATATTTCCCTTAACAATCTCGAATCATCTTTTGCAACAATCAACATCGAAACCTCCACTTCTACAGGAGTACAGAGCTGATAAACACATTAATGCGTCTAGTCTGCCGATATTGGCCAAGATACTGATGCACCATAAATATCTGCTCAGAGGCAGCACTCCTGAGAGTTTGAATCAATAAAGTGGTTACTCAACGTAAACGATACGGTGGAGCGAGGGGATCTAATCCCAATAAGCAAACATTTCTGTGAGTTTACAGTCAGTGAAGGTGAATGTAAACACTTTGCAGGGCGTAAATAAGATACCGAACACTCATGCCACTAAATCCAATACTGAAACTGATGAATATATAACACTACTACTATTCCCCTGTATTTCTGAAGCCAACTCCTCTTGTTATCAGTATTTATTATGGTTATTATTATTATTATTATTATTATTATTATATTATTATTATATTATTATTATTATTATTAGATTATTATCACAGGACAATACATACGTATAATTACGCATAAAATGTGTGTATTATTCTACAATTCTATATCTAAATAACTGTTCACAAAACTCTATAGTATTAACATAAGTTTCTAATTTTAAATAAATTCATTAAAATTTTCTGTTTATATGAAAGTAGCGTTCATATTCTGACTGTTACCAGCTATCCAACAAATGTTCATCTGAAGTGGGTTGACGAAATTTTTTACACAATTTTTCTTTGCTTTTAGGGCGTTTTAAAAACATTTTAAGAACATTTTATTGATCACTTTGGGGGATGTTTTAGGTCACCAAAATCTGCCCTCTCACCAAAGTAGTTGTCGCGCCCAGACACACAAAAGCTTCTATGAATCGAAGAGGTGGAAGCAATAAGATGGTAACCCACATGTGGCTCGTTATGCATCGACAGCGATGCTACCGTCAATAACAAACAAAGCAAAAATTTAATTTTGTTTAAAACTTTCTTTTAAAAACCACTTGGCTTCAGTCTTTCGAGAAACGAGATATTTCTAAGGCACTATTCATAACTATTATTTTCATTTGTGAATTCTGTGGTCACCGGGTAAAAGTTCTTAAGTCAAAAATCTTAGTTTGGAGAAAACAAAGGTTAGATTATTGAGTCAACGCTTTTTTCCTACGCTCAACGGTATTTCCCAACGCTTTTTTCTCGTTAAGAAGGCAACATTTCAATTAGGTCGATTGACTAAAATAAAATATAGATCTTAACTTGTAGTTTTAGTATTTGATCCAATTGCGCCAAAAATTGACTAACGAACTTTTACCCGGAGACCACAGAATTGTGGGTTACCATGTTATTGCTTCCCACCCATCAGAGAGCAGAAAGAACGTGGGGGTTCCTGCGGGCGGCGGGGGCGGCGGGGGCGGCGGGGCGGCGGGGGCGGCGGGGGCGGCGGGGGCGGCGGGGGCGGCGGGGGCGGCGGGGGCGGCGGGGGCGGCGGGGGCGGCGGGGGGGGGGGCGGGCGGGGGCGGGCGGGGGCGGCGGGGCGCGGCGGCGGGGGCGGCGGGGGCGGCGGGGGCCGGCGGGGGGCGGGCGGGGGCGGGCGGGGGCGGCGGGCGGGCGGCGGGGGCGGCGGGGGCGGCGGGGGCGGCGGGGGCGGCGGGGGCGGGCGGGGGCGGGGCGGGGGCGGCGGGGGCGGGGCGGGGCGGCGGGGCGGCGGGGGCGGCGGGGGCGGGCGGGGGGCGGGGCGGGGGCGGCGGGGGGCGGGGCGGGGGGGCGGCGGGGCGGCGGGGCGGCGGGGGCGGCGGGGGCGGCGGGGGCGGCGGGGGCGGCGGGGGCGGCGGGGCGGGGGCGGCGGGGCGGCGGGGGCGGCAGAGTCGCGGGGCGCCGTCGCCTGGGCGCGCCACCTCGCGGGGGCGAGCCCGCCGTCGATTGCCCGGAGCGCCGCGGCCGCTGGGGCGCCACGCCGCCGGGGCTGCGCCGGGGAGGCGAACGCGTCGGCGAAGAAGCGGCTTAGCATTACGCACGAGCCGCTAGAGGCAGGCATTCAGCTCTCTCGGCAGCGCTAAGGACTAATCGGAGAACTAACGAAGAGTAGAGTAGTAAGCACGTTAGGTGTTCTACTATTTCGGAGCAGTGACGATGTAGCCAACCAGTGACGCAGCTGGTAGCGGGGCAGTAAGTTAGTTTTAAAACTCCAGGGTTTCGCGCACGTTTTTAGCTATTTTGTAAAAAAATTGTTGGTAATTATTCAAATCAATCACATTTTTTGATGGAATCATTGTTTAAAGTATTGATTTAGGCTTGATAATTTTTAATTGCGTCTTCTTTTGGTACTTAATAAATTATTTGAAATTAATTTTCTTTTTTACTAAAAGTCTGTCGGGCAATAATGTATTTAAGCACAAAATGCATTAAGAAGTATACATAGGACTAAAGGTGAGTAATGTTAACCGCTTACGCATAAAGCAGGAGCCAACTTCTGCATTAGGCCTATGCGGTTAGGACATACACAGAAATGTCAACTGACTCCTAAAATTATTTGGTTATTTCAGACATATCCACTCGCGGGTACTTGTTTGCCATTAGTGCTATCAACGAGCCGATGATTGTGTCTAACGTCTAGTGGAGTAGCAGTCTCTCGAGGCAGTGTTCGACATATGGTGGAGATGGGTTCGCACATAAGGTCATGACGTGTTAATGGTGGGGTACCGATTTCACAGCTCCACATCCCGCAATTGCCTTTTGCTCAAAAACATCACCTTCTCATATCTAAATACATGATGAGATCACACGGGAATGGGCTACGTCAGAAGTTTAAACAAAACATAAAATTAAGTAATGAGCCTATGGGCTACCTCAGGCTTGTCAAAGTGCGAACTCCTTGTCCGACCGGGAATCTCGGCGCTCCTGCGAGCTCCAGCAACTTCCCCTGACTGTACTATCATTTCCCCTCCAAATCCAGAGAGGGATGTACACTCGCGAGCTGTAGCGGGGACGGTGAGCGGCAAATTCACAAATAATGCTTGATTAAATCGGCATCGCCCAGGTAACCCGTGACGTACTGCCACACTAGAACACTTTGCGCAACTCTTCTTATTAAATATCTCTACAGTTCTTCTGGACCCAATTCCCAGGAACTTCAGTGAGTTAGTTACCTTTGCCTGCAGCCTTGACATGACTGGTCTAAATGTTTTCAAATGTAACACTGAGCAGAGGATGCGCCGAAATAGGTAATACATATGGGATGCTGACAAGGGTTAATACAAAAGAATGAAGATAGTGTATATCAATCATCACTCAGTTACCAGTTTGCAGATCAATCAATCAAAAGTTTATAAAATATTAGCGAACTACGACACATGTCATCGTACAGCGCTGGACATAATAAATACCGAAACTCCATGGAGCAAAATTAAGGAGAGAACGCAGGGAGTATCTTTTCTTAAGTACTGTAAAATAATGTTTTGTGTTTTCATTGTCCTGGATCCTTCGATCATCATTTCGAATATCAATCAACGGACAGTGAAATGCCATTGAAACAAAATTAGGGGTGAGTTTCCATACCCTGAACAAAGAGAACACAGGAAGAATCTTCGAAAATGACATGTTTTGTGATTGAATTGTCCTGGATCCTTCGATCATGAATTTGAATATCAATCAAAAAGTTGACATTTTATTCATCCAAGATACCCTGTTTTTACTGTCGGTGTGTCTTTGGCGAAACGAACAGTGAAATGCCATGGAGCAAAACTAGGAGAGAGTTTGCATACCCTGAACATAGAGAACACAGGAAGAATCTTCGAAAATGACATGCTTTGTGATTGAGTTGTCCTGGATCCTTCAATCATGAATTTGAATATCAATCAACAAGTTGACACTTCATTTATTCAAGAAACCATGTTGACGCTATCGCAGTGTCCATGGCGAAACGAACAGTTAAATGCCATGGACGGGAGAGTTTGTACACCCATCTTCGAAAATAACATGCTTTGTGATTGTGTTCTCTTGGATCCTTCGGTCATGAATTCGAATATCAATACATAAGTTGACACTTCATTCATCCAAGATACCCAGTTTTCGCTATCGCTGTGACTTTGACGAAACGAACAGTGAAACGCCGTGGAGCAAAATTAGGCGAGAGTTTCCACACCCCTGAACACAGAGAACACAGGAAGCATCTTCAAAAATGACATGTTTTGAGACTGAGTTACCATGGATCCTTCGATCATGAATTCGAATATCAATCAACAAGTTGACACTTCATTTATTCAAGAAAACCATGTTGACGCTATCGCTGTGTCCTTGGTGAAACGAACAGTGAAATGCCATGGAGCAAAATTAGGGGAGAGTTTGCACACTTTGAGCACAGAGAACATAGGAACCATCTTCGAAAATGACATGCTTTGTGATTGAGTTGTCCTGGATCATTAATTCGAATATCGAAATCTTTATTCATCCAAGAAACAATGTTGACGCTATCGCAGTGTCCTTGGCGAAACGAACAGTGAAACGCCACGGAGCAAAATTAGGCGAGAGTTTGCACACCCTAAGCACGGGCGACGCGGCGGAGGGTGACTTGGCCAGCGGCAGAAGGGCTGGGCGGGGCGGGCGGCGCGGACGAAGCGGCAACGGAGGCTGAGAAGGGGACCTTCGTCCGCCTGGTTGCCAAGCGGGGGCCGGTCGCTCGCCCGAAGGCAGACGCCCTCAAGACGCCCGCAGCGTCCGACGCGGCGGCGGCGGCGGGTGGCGGCGGTGGCGGCGGCGGAGCCTGCAGATGGAGTTAATTGCATGAGGATCGATCGCGTCTGATTGGGGCGACGCGCGAGGCGGTGCGGAAATTGGCGGAGCTCATCAGCTAATAGGGGCCTGCGGGCAGCGGCCAGCCCCGCGCGCGTGGCCAGACGACCGGCGTCCCAGCCTCGGCCCCGCCCCCTCCCCCTGCGGCGACGCCGGACACGGCCCCCTGGCGCAATCGATAAGCGCGAGACGGCGGATCAACAATGGCCAAGGCACGCTCGATCGAATGACGTCTTGCAACCTTTTTTGTCTCCTTTCACATTTTCCTCCATGATGAAATCTCGAGGTATCGTAAAAAACGTTTGTTCTTACGATTTTGTCCTTAAGATCATATTACTGCAATGTTTTGCCTTTTTGAATGTTTATATTACGTGCTTTTAAAACATCTAGTTCCTGAACGTTTTGTAGCAGAGATTAATAGTAACTTAAGTGATTGGATGTGAACTTTTGATAACCAGTAGGCTATACCAGTGTGTTTAGGTTTTTTTAGTATCGCATAGGTTATCTACCTCTAACTAAATAAAATGTGTATAAAGAGGCAAAGTTGAACCTATGAGCTGAATATTTGAATATTCAGTAGATAATATGTTACTAAACATTTAAAATTATATGCACGATTTTTCTTCCAATGCACGATCTTTTTACTTTCGCTCATAATTAATGTTTATAATGAGCTCTTACTTCTTAGAGTAGAATTTATCATTGTATTCGATTTTGACGTTGACAACGTTCAGGAACTTACGGACGATTTGAAAAATTCCGCGATATTATTCAAGAACGTGAAAGTCATTAATTTACAGTGATGAAATGGAGACGGTTACGTGTCACGGTGGTCATACTAAGGTTAAAAAACTCAGCTGGAAGGTACGTCTATTAATACCAAGAGAGGTAAAAAAGGTTAAACAAGAATACATAGTATATACATGCATTATCCAGCGTATAAAGAGATTACGATAGAAATAAGAAGAAATTTCAATTGGAATCTTAACACAAAAACTGTAATAATAAACAAATTGCATGGAAATTTTGAATCAGTTTTTACTTTAAATTTTTTTAATTTACAATAAAAGTTGAAGACATTGAACTTCAAATGCCAGCGCAAGAAGAAAGCTAAGCAGGGAGAAATTTAAGCGATGCGAAAAAGACATTTTAATTCTGTATGTGAAATGCATGCTACAAATCTGTGGTCACGGGGTAAAAGTTCTTAAGTAGAAATCTTAGTTTGGAGAAAAGTAGATTATTGAGCTAACCCCTTTTCATATGCTCACCGTTATTTCCCTACGCTTTTTTCTGGTTAAGGAGACAATATTGGAATTGGGTCGTTTTAATAAAATAAAATATAGAAACTTAACTTATAGTTTCAGTACTTAACCCAATTTTTACCAAAAATTGACTTAACACGTTGACTGCCGCTGACTCGATATGAAATGTTCCACAGTGCCACCTGAGAATACAGAGTAGGACCAATATGAATGTATAACGCTTATAAGCGGCACTGCTGCACGTCTAAACTTGACGCTTTAAAGCGTCACCGGCAGTGAACGTGTTAAGAAGTTTTACCGCGTGACCACAGAAATATCTCCTCTTCCCACCAAGAAAACGCTTCCGACCGCGTGTGACGAGAAGAAGAGTTGGCGGCGACGCGGGACTTCCCAATGCAATCAATCGCCCCCGCCCGCGCCCCCGCCCGCGCCCCCGCCCGCGCCCCCGCCCGCGCCCCCGCCCGCGCCCCCGCCCGCGCCCCCGCCCGCGCCCCCGCCCGCGCCCCAGGCGCCGCGCCGCGCCGCGCCCGCCGGGCGATCACCCGAGGCGCGTCCGATGATGACCTAATCATCGCGAGGCCCGCGCCGCCCGCCCCCGAAGGTGCCGCCGATGCTTGTGGGGCCGCCCCCGCCCCCGCCGCGCCGGCCCTTCTGCGGCCAGGACGCGTCGCCGCCACACGCTGCTCCCCAAGTCACCGATTCGCGCTGCGATGCGGCTGATAGAAGTTGGCTTCGTTATCGACAGAAATATTTGATCGAGAAATGTTCCTAACCGAACTTGCTTTGTTTCCGGTGATGGAAAAATGGTACATAGTTTAAATAGATTAGTAATGAGCTTTATTATTTTTTTTCTTAGTATTGGAATCGTTGAAGTATTTGTTATTTTAGTAGAAATTCACTTATGTTGATCATCAGGGATAGAAATCTGTCATCTAAATAAAAAGCGTAAATTTCAATATTATAATTCTATTATAAAATTATTGTATAGATTCGTTAGAGTTAAAAACGCTTCCAAAATATACTATACTATGTTTATAGAAGAATGAGAGCTTTGCCCGAGTATTAATGTAACTGTTTATACTCAGTCTCATTAATATTCGGGCAAAGCTCTCTTTCCTCTTCTTAATATAATTTCAAGTATATATTCACCTATAATACACAAATTTTTTAGTTTTAAAATTTACAACTTTATTGCATTGATGGTTGACTAGAGCACTGATGGTTTAAGGAATTCTTAAAAAAACAACTACCGATGTATTCGAAAACGAGGGTGAAGCTCCATTTTAATACTGGTGCAATTCTGCACGTTCCTTGTAATTGGAAATAATTTCTGTCTTGCTACAAGGCAGTGCGGTGAAAACATTTCTAATCATGAACCGAAAGGTCACAATTTACGTTCAGTAGCTGTTTTGACAGCAGCAGTCTAAGAAAGATGGGCTGCAAAAGTGTAAACACTACGTTAATATAGCGACAGTTGGTGATTGTTAACTAACTATACCAAAAGCCGTACGCAAGGAAAAATAGAATAAATGTTAAATAATTTTAAGAGTACATTTAATGACATAATACAGAGGTATAAGAAGGAAGACCGGACTGAATCCATACCAGAGAGAGGGCGTGCAGGCAAGGCCAGTAATGTGTGTTATTGCGGCTTATGAAGAAAAATCTCAGGATCAGTGCTCGGTAGCTAACTGCCGAAATTCTTAAACTGGACCGCCCTTCCATCCGGAAATTTTGCGCAGAGAGCTTAGAAATGTTGGATATGATGGGCGAGTTGCTGGTAAAAAGCCGTTCATCAGCAAGGTAAATAGGCAGAAGAGGATGCAATTTGTAAAGCAGTATATAGACAAAGAAGAAGAATGGTGGAAAATGGTCGTATTTGTGGACGAGAGTAAATTTGAGGTGGTCGGGTAAGGTGGTAAGTGACTGTTGAAGAGAAAGCATGGTTCGCTTCATAATAAGAATCTCATACCAACATTAAATCATGGAGGTTCGGCTCGTGATGATTTGAGGCTATGTAGCCGCTAGTGGAGTGGGAAAAATTTATTTTATCCCAGGTAAGATGGATACCTGCATTTGACTTGAAGAATCCCCATATACGCTGTCAATACGCCATATCAAAATCACCCCCCCCTGTTCAATCTACCCCAGTGTACGAATGATATTATTGAGGATCAAATCCGAGGTAGACAAATAAATAAATAGCCTTAATATTGGTAGAAAAGTGAACATTCTCAGAAGTAGATCTTCCGATATCTCTTCGTGCAGCAGAATTCTTTAAATGAAAAAAAAAATTTTCAATTCAAGATCATTTTTTAAAAAAAGCTGTGATAAATTGCTACATCAGTTTTCATTTTTTATGATTTTCACAACTGCTTAAATTTTTTTCACTGACAAAATTAACTAAAAACACAAAATCATAAATATTCAAACTTTGCATATGGTTAGAAAAGACTAGATGTATGTATTACTGAGAAAAACTTCTTACTGACATTCTCGCATTTGTTTAGAAATGGATATCTGAAGAGTTTCTCAAATCGTATCCTATCCGTATACTTCGATTAAAATAGTAAGTCCTTTCAAGGCCACGACCTGAAATGAGAGGGGAACACTGTCATCCATTCGAGAGCTTTGATGCCAAAAGTTTAAGACGCAACGAAGCTCGCGATTGGATGACAATGTCAGCCTCTAGCTCATGACTTTGAAAGGATTTTTTCGCATGTTTTGATCAAAGTATAGTAATCAGTCCGTTTCCGTTTGTACGCCTATTACGGTTTGATACTCTCAAGGCCCACCATTCGGGTCATGCTATCTAGCTATCTCTTGGGAGGTAGGGATAATTAAGAAGATTTTGCTCAGAGTATCTTCGCACGAGCACGAGCATTTGGTCTATTTTCACCGTCCAATAAGCATGTGCTCAATATCGCATGAATAAAAATATTCTCGGAGATGTGAGAATATTTTCATGGCAAATTGAGAATGTTCTCGAAACTTTTATTCATACTCGAGAATAATCTCGAAACTACTACTCTCATGCTGAGCATCAGCTCAGAAAACGCGAGTAAGCGGCACATGCTCATTTTTATTCATGTTGACTGGTGAAGAAATGACAGTTGACGAGCTCAGTAGGAAAATGGACTATCCTACATTATTGTGAAATTGAGTTACTAGCATTAAATAAAATTTCAAATATTATTAATGTAATATATTATTTCAATCCAGTATGGACGTATGTGCAAATGCAAGTGTTTAAAAGTATACTTTTTATATAAGTATAAGTTATTTTTTGAAAGTTCTGGTAAAACTCATTAATGCAGAAAGAGGTCAGTGTGGGATAGCTCCTTGAACTACCAAGTCTTTTAATTTTGTTCGTATTCTTCCGGTACGTTTTCTGAAAATGATGGAATAAGCTTGTTTGGGGTCGTTTGAAGTATGCGAAGCCGATTTTGGAAACTGTGAAACATCTCCAGTGGTAATCAACACGCGAATCTTCTCGACAATAATTGAATGATACTGCTTTCAGAAGGTTATTTTTAAAATATTCTTGAAGAATTGTAGAAAAATGTTATTTTCGGGACATCAAGGCACTTGCAATGAAACGCTCTGAAGTACTATTCTGGCTTTCCTAAATAACATGCATCTTACGGCTTAATTCATCGTACTGTAAACAAGTAAACATAATTTGTAATGCAACATACATTTTCAAAGTATTTCTATCCATACTTTTTCATGTGAATTTCTTTACCTCAGGACATGCCAGGCAACTGTCTTACATTTCTTTTGATTAAGAACTTAAAAAGCACAAATAAACATTTTAACATAAAGATGCCCACCGGGGGCGCCCCATGAATTAGTACAATACGATTTAGGCATTTTGTGACCACGTGGTCCATTATTTCCTCTGATATTTCACGGTCTGTGGCAAATATTGCGGAAACACCCTGTATACCCAGCTCAGTCACCCTACAGACCCTTCGAAACAAGTTCGAAATATGTTGGTGAACATCGCTACATTGGCAGATTGCTTCTAAGCGCTTCTGGGAATTCAATTTTATTGGAAGCCGAAATAGCTTTCGTGAGTCGCGGACAAAAGTTGTGGCAGTCCCTTGGCTCCGACGCACACAATGCCGAAATGTCAGTCTGCGCCTCCACGTCGCAGCTTTAAATGTCACTCCGTGCCCTGCGACTTGCATGGATAGAAGGTTTTGTCATGGTCCTTACTTGTCAGATCACAAGAAAAGCAGTCGAAAACATTAAAAGAAAGTCTGAGCTTATAAATCGTGATAAATGGTGTGATAATGTTTTAACTCTTTGTGTAGACTTAAGAAAGTAGTGCAATTCGTATAAAAGCAGGTTTTTGAGATTTTGCTGGAAATCTATGTGTCTGCATCACGGTTTGGCCATTTCCTTCGTTTGCATGCTTCGCCCATTTATGTGGATATTCCTGCATTGCGAGAGCTGCGTTTCCACACTATGCTAAAGTCCATGTGGACAGTATTTATAGGGTTGCAGTAAGCAGAAACGCTAGAAGTTCTGAGTTTATTAACATTAACTTTTCTTCTGGGCGATAAGAATGATCAAGATAGCGTGGTAAAACTAAACGAAAAAATAAATAGTTCATTTCAATGCAATAGAATAGCAATTGGCTCCTAGTACTACGAGTTCCTTGAAAATGAAATTTTCTCCAAGTTTTCTGCCCACAACCGTCAACGATAATAAGATAAGAGAACAGAGTTCATTAGAAAGAGAAACGAATTCTAAGCATTTATTGCAAATAATTACATTTTAAACTTATAGTGTAATGCGCCCTTCATATACTATATTGTTCAAAAAATTGTTCAAAAAATTGTACAATCAAAATGAACTTTTTCGACATTCACTAATAAAAGTAATTTTTAGGGCATAAGCAGCGTGTTAAAAGTTTAATTTTTAGCACTAGAGGTAAAGTGAGGTCAATGCTCAAATGTGAAGGAAAAAACTACGAAGGCAACAAAGAAAACAAAATGTTTCTCAACAGTTACGATTGATCTTAAGGTAATATGGTTTCCAATTAAATTATTTGTGTACTTTAATTAAAATAAAAGTTAAATCAGAATGGCTGTCTGAAAAATAGCACATACGGTAAAATATATTTTATTTTACTAGCAAGATTTAGCCACTCGGGCCTCTAGCGTCGTGTCGCAACATTTCCGATTTGCAAAATTAAATGTCATTTTCACCACTCAAACTATAAATAACGTTAATAACATAAATTAATTCTGTTGCAACAAAACTATATTATAGTGAAATAAAATTTTTAGAGTTATTGGCTTGCTAAAAAATTAAACATTAATGTGAACAAATATATATCATAAATTTTTCTTTAAATATTGAAAACAAAAAGTGTTAAAACCGGAGTATCGAGCAAATATCAATGCTCAGATCGGAGAGCAACAAATACGTACGCTCATTCTGATTGGTCTAGCTAACTGAGCGGGTCCCGCCGAGTGAACGAGTACAACGCACGGTGTAAGATATATAGGTGTGTTCTCCCTCAGTCTAAAACTGAAGCTTATGTGAGGCTAGTTCTCGCATATAAGCGCTGAGATCTGTGAGGCTCATTTGGACAAGGTCGTGATCGGTCGTGATCCATTCGACAGCTCTGTGGCCAGCTGATTTAAAATTTCAAATCAGTGATTCGTCGTTTTCGCGGTGGAATTGTTAAAGTCTAGAGCGAACAGTTACGAAATTGGGCAGGAAATGTTTTGTAAAAACTGTAATAGCCACAGTTTAAATTGTCATTTTAAGATGTATATCTTACACCGTGACCCAAACCGATCGTGCCCACCGTACGGACAAGCGAGGAACTAGCCTCAAACTGTCTTCAGAAAATTTGCCCCAAAGGCGGCTAGTTGACACACCTATACACCTTACACCGTTGTACAACCGAACCTCTGATTCCTCGGATTCAGTTGGTCCTCCGTCAGCTGAACCGGAGTGATCGCGACTCCGAATCAATCACTCGGATGTCAGGCTCCGCGAGCCAGCACTAAGTGCAACAAGAGTGGAGTATTATAAGACTCAAAAGGGGAAAAGTATTTATAATAAGTTCAATAGTGGAATAATTGTTTCCGAATAAATATAATAAAGATTAGGAAGTGAAAAAGTGGATAATATTGTAGAAATTCACACAAATGAAAAGAAATCTAACAAAATACAGACTGCAAAGGTAAACCTCGTCTATTTTAAACTATTTAACCTGTCAAAGAAATGGTTAATAAGGTATAATGTCCTTCGACGTGGTTACAAATATAGTAAGTCTAAACTGAAAAAAAATTAAATATAAATGTTTTAATATTCATGAGTCATACACACAATTTCAGAAATTTAATTAATCATTTAATAACTTGCTGTACTATCATAGTATTTGACCGATTCATTCCAATTGACGCTGCACTTTCTCGCACGAACTGTGGCGCAGCGACTTGAGCACGGCGGAGGGTAAGGGTTTGGCGGTGAGGATAACAGGAAGGACAAGAAGGACCGGCGGAACGGTTGTGGGAGAGAATTTTACCAAGAGCTTATCGGTGGTGATGGTCAGATGGGAGGATGGTCTCACGAAGCGGGACGACGATGGGGGGCGGCGGGAAGGAACGGGCGGGTGACGTGGACTGCGGGGCAGGAAGAAGCCAAGGTAGGTAGAAGGTATGGCAGACGGACGATAATTGTTGGAGATATTGATGCTGTAGGCAGGTGGGAGAAGGTCTACGCGGACAAAAAATAATTGTAGATGGTCTCTGGGGACTTAGGAGTCCTTGAATTCAGCGGGAAATCACGGAGAGTCGGGGGCGACGGTTGGTGAGGGGACGGCAGAGACGGTGGGAACGCCAATGAGTGTGGGAGTGACGGGAGCGAGGACAGCGTGGGCGCGGCGGCGGGGGCGGCTCGGGGCGCATACACCCGTGACCTCAACCGGCGGCGTCGGTCGATCCCTTCGGGCGCGCGCCCCTCGCTCGCCCCCGCGCGCGCGTAAACCTAAGACATACGGCGCCGTTCTTCGCTTAACACGCAGTAAAATACGCGCGAAGCGATAACGCGAGGTCACCGCCGCCGTTCGGGGCCTAAACTGTGCCTCCGCGCGGCACGCGACCGGCTCGGCGCCGCCCCCGCCCCCGCCGCCGCCCCCGCCGCCGCCCCCGCCGCCGCCCCCGCCGCCGCCCCCGCCGCCGCCCCCGCCGCCGCCCCCGCCGCCGCCCCCGCCGCCGCCCCCCGCCGCCGCCCCCCGCCGCCGCCCCCGCCGCCGCCCCCGCCGCCGCCCCCGCCGCCGCCCCCCGCCGCCGCCCCCGCCGCCGCCCCCGCCGCCGCCCCCGCCGCCGCCCCCCGCCGCCGCCGCCGCCCCCGCCGCCGCCCCCCGCCGCCGCCCCCCGCCGCCGCCCCCGCCGCCGCCCCCGCCGCCGCCCCCGCCGCCGCCCCCGCCGCCGCCCCCGCCGCCCGCCCCCGCCGCCGCCCCGCCGCCGCCCCCGCCGCCGCCGCCGCCCCCGCCGCCGCCCCCGCCGCCGCCCCCGCCGCCGCCCCCGCCGCCGCCCCCGCCGCCGCCCCCGCCGCCGCCCCCGCCGCCGCCCCCGCCGCCGCCCCCGCCGCCGCCCCCGCCGCCGCCCCCGCCGCCGCCCCCGCCGCCGCCCCCGCCGCCGCCCCCGCCGCCGCCCCCGCCGCCGCCCCCGCCGCCGCCCCCGCCGCCGCCCCCGCCGCCGCCCCCGCCGCCGCCCCCGCCGCCGCCCCCGCCGCCGCCCCCGCCGCCGCCCCCCGCCGCCGCCCCCGCCGCCGCCCCCGCCGCCGCCCCCGCCGCCCCGGTCCCGCCGCAGTCACCGCCCCCCCGCACCCACCGCTCCCGCCTCCACGTCGCGACACCCTGCTCCGTAACTTGACCACGCTAACTCATTGGACCGTCGAAGCCCGTGGCAGTGGACGTCAGAGCAAAGAGGGCGATGTGTTTGTTCACTGTGAGGTAATATTGAATATTCGCTTAAGAATTGCTCTTGATACTAGTAGTATACTAGATATATACCGCGTAAAAAATGACCATGAGACTGACTTGTTTGTCGAAATGACGGAGTTTCTCAATTCGGACGAAGGAATGTCTCCGAACGTGGCTCCTAGGGGCTGCACAATCATCGTCTGATGTCACGTGATTGGTGCCCTGTGCGCATGACGCAGTTGTATTTGAGCATCAACTACACCACCAATATCGAAAGCTTGAAAAAACAGTATCACTAATTCCTCATGACTCTTGACAATATTAATAACATAACTATTTTTAAAAATTAAAGCAAAAATTAAATTTCAATGCACAGGAATAAGACAAGAAGATTCGTGTAAGAAGCAAAAGTACCATCCGGTGTTTCAGTTACACCCTTCTAAAATGACACTGACACATCAATCAGCTAAACAAAATCAAAATCATACACGCTCCTACGTAATCTTAGTCTCTACAAAGCCCCCAAACAGCTGTTGAAATGATCAGGCATTGGCAACACTGAGGAAGTAATTTGAAATTTTTTACGTTTTTAATCTCTTTGATATTAAAAACAAAAGTTACTTATCCAAACAGTAACTTATTTTTTCTAATTTGTAGCCCGTAATTTTAGTCACATTCTTCCTCACTAAATCTTCGTGTGAGAAAACAAAATTATGACTATTCAGGGGACTTTTCCTCCCAGCGAAATAAATGATCGTGCTGTCCAAACCTGTTATCGTAAAGATGTGAAATAATTTAGAATGACATAATTTAATTATTTATTAAAATATAATATTGCTTTTATCGGGAATGCAAATCAATTTGCAACGAAATTTCTACTTTCGAAACGCACTTTTACCACCTCTCTAAGACAATATTCCTAAGGAAGTATTTTGAACATAAGAGGAATAAGGAAGTCTTTCTTAAAAGCATGCAAACATTCGCTTGTTTTCCAGTATCTTTTTATTTAAATTTATTTTCTACCTGTACGGCGGTTTTGCTTTTCAGGGGTTTGTACATATTTATTTTCAATACATAACATTTGGGCATGCAACCTCTTACTATTGTATCTTATTACTAGCTCATTCCAGTATCTAGAGCGCGTTTCCTTGTCACAACCTTCCGTCAGCCGATGTCCCCGGAGAAGAGGCGCCTGTGCGTGAAATGGCAGCGGGCGGGCGGGGCCGCGGGCGTGGGCCCTGCGGCGATACCGCGCGCGTATTGTCTTGCCCAGCCGTTTCCGCCCGCACGGACAGCCCCCGCCCCCGCCCCCAACCCCTCCACCACTCCCGCCGCCGCCGCCGCCGCTGGCGCCCTGCACGACAAGGGTTAATGTCGTTGATTAACTAACGCTATCCATTAGGCGGGGTAGGCAGGCGGGCAATGCACTTCCATGATTTCATTCATATCAATGATGACGTATGCGAGGCTACGCCCTTTCAAAGTTATTGAACGTCTGCGTGTCCGAGCTTCCTTCCGGTCGGCGGGCCGGCCGGCCGCCCGCGCGCTGGCTGGCTGGCTGGCTGTCGGACGCGCCGCGCCGCGCCGCGCTGTGCCGTGCTCTGGGGTGGCGAGGGGTGGGAGGCCACATAAACGCCCCGACTGCGTAGTAAACTGAGAACTCGCGATAACATACGGTTGGGACCGACCGCTCGAATTCTTTTCTCTTTTTAATGATGTTGAGTGCCCGTTCATACCGCAGGAAAAGCTCGAAATAATTCATTGCGGTCATTGACGTCTTCTTGTTCTCATGGCCTTAAGTGAATGACAACTAGGCTACTGAATATTTGTTTTAATTTAAAATATTGTATGAAACACTATTTGAGTTTCTTTCCTTCAATCCTTCATTGCGGAAATGATCAGCCCACATAGAGACGATTTTTGCACTTTGAAAGGACTTAAGCATCACAGAAATATCACTTGCGAGAAATACATTGTGTACCATTGAAGTGTCGGTGTCACTGAATACCACTTGTAACAAACGTATACTCCCTGGAAAGCATGAAATGGATTAAAGTATTGAAAGTCCTCAGTCATTTTCATTTCTTTCATATGCAAAGGTGACAATGAAGATAACAGTTTTCATGTAAATATGATTGTTTTTGATGTTCGCAAATATTGTATAATAATAATAATAATATATAAATATTTTACATAATTATTAAATATAACTTTTATAGATAAAATAAAGTAAATAAACTGAGAACGTTTAGCATGTACTGATTTCGAATGCGCTTAAACTTTTTATTTAAATGTCTTAAAAATTATAAGTATTTTTTTTTCAAAGGTATGGCAAATACGAAAGAAACAAAGACACGAATTCTTACACAATTTAACCGCATTGTTCTAGGGAAGAATTTCTTTCAAATCACTTTAAATGTCGCATTTTAAAACCACTTACAACTCACTAGAAGCCCCCAGAACTTGCAGATTAAGTGAGTGCAGAATCCATTTGCTCTCAGAAAACTACTCTCCAACTACCAGAAACGCCCGGTCGTTTCCACCGGTCGCGGGCTTCGTTAAACTGTCCCGCGAGCGCCTTGAATAATGTTACAACTCATTCCGACAAAAATCCGTCCAAATTAATTGCGATAAACAATCAGTCCCCCCCCCGCTCCGACCTCAGTCACCGCACAATCTCAACTGCGCAACTTGCAGCGGACCTCGGTAAGTTGGCAGTGGACATGCGAGCGGCCTCTCCCGATAGGGGCGCGGCGACCGCACGGCGAGACGCGCCGCCGGAGGAGAAGGCGGCGCAGCGGGCGAGCGGCCGGACCGGGGCGGCGGAGACAGCCGGGGCGGGCGGGCGATCCCCGGAGCGACGCGGGCGCTGGAGATACGGGTTGAGTGGGCGGGAAGGACTTTGCGGTTGGGGTGGGGGTGAGGGAACGTACGTTTTCGAATACCGAAGGAGTGGAGGCAGTGTACGGGCCATTGGGGACGGACCGGGCGCGGGCGGGGGGTCGGAAGGAGGTTTTCAGACGGAGGCGGGGGTTGGGAAGAGGCAGACGAAGTGGTTCTCAGTTCGAGGTGAGCGTTGGGAAAAGGTAGAGGAGGTGGTTCTCAGATCGAGGCGGGGTTGGGAAGAGGCAGACGAGGTGGTTCTCAGACGGAGGTGGGAACGAAGGACGAGGTAGTCTAGGTGGTTCTCAGCCGGAGGCGGGGGTGGGATGGTGTGGGGAAGAGGCAAACGTGGCTTTCTGACGGAGGCGGGAGTAAGGAAGAGGCAGTCGAGGTGATTCTCAGACGGAGGCGGGTATGGGGAAGAGGCAGACGAGGAGGTTCTGAAATCGAGGCGGGGGTGGGGAGGTGGCAGACGAGGCGGGGGTGGGGAGGTATGGGGAAGAGGCAAACGTGGCTTTCTGACTGAGGTGGGGGTGGGGAAGAGGCAGACAATGTGATTCTCAGAGGAGGCGGTGTTGGGAAGAGGCAAACGAGGTTGTTCTCAGACGGAGGCGGGGGTGGGCAAGAGGCAGACGAAGTGGTTCTCAGCCGGAGGAGGAGGTGGGGACGAGGTAGTCGAGGTGGTTCTCAGGCGGAGGCGGGAGGTGGGAAGTGTGGGGAAGAGGCAAACGTGGTTGCCAGCCGGAGGCGGGGGTGGAGACGAGGTTGACGAGGTGGTTTCCCGACGGAGGCAGGGTGGGAGGGTGGAAAGGAAGCGGTGGGAAGATCGGTCTGCTCGCGCGGGCGAGTGCAGCCGCCGAGGCAAGACCGCCGGGGAGGCGAGGGCGGCGGAGACAGCGGCGGCGGGGGCGTGGCGGGGCGGGGGCGGGGGCGGGGGCGGCGACTCGCGGCTCTCGGACCGCGCCTCCGTCCGGCGGCGAGTCCGCTCCACCTTTCATTAATTAAGACCAGATTTCCGGTGCAGAAGGGAAGCCAGAAAGTGCCCCACCCTCGTAGCCGCCTGTTGCAAACGACAGCTTTTAAACTCCCCGGACACAGTGGTGGCTCGGCGGCGGCGGCGGCGGAGGCGCGGGGGCGGGAGCGGGGGCCTGCGATTAGACGTAAATTACTCATCCGATTGAAACGGAACCAGACGCGAGCCTGGGGCGGCGGCCGAGGCGGGGGCGGCGGCAGGCACGGAGGAGGGCGCTAGTTTGATTTCTGTCGTTGATTAATAGCCCCGACTGGCAGTTTTCCTAATTGCGCCGTCCGAGGCGCTGCGGTCGCACCTGCTCGCGCCCCGCCCACGCGTGTTTCGTCAAGTGTGTAATAAAATATCGATCAGGAGCGTCCGAGACCTTTGGGCTCTCGCCTGCAGCTTTCGACGGACGCTGAAAGATCCTGTTTCTGTTCCTCGAAAGTTATATTACTGCGATTTTCTTCCAGATTGACATCGGGACAAAATAAAACTTTCTTTTGTGAATTTACTTAACGTGCCAAGAATGATGATGTTAAGACAGAAAGAAATAATGTTTATATTATTAATATTTTTAATATTTACATTTTTAAGATTGATGCAATTTTTAATTAATTAATATCTCACACCTTCAAATTAATAGTATAATAACTTTTTGTATTAGAACAGCACATACTCTCTCGCATTATTTCCAACTTTTGCCTTTTTGAAAATTAAGATAATTAAACGAAAATAAGATCTACACCATTTTTAGCCGTCCTTTTGTCTACACACAAAAAAATTAAAGAAACATTTTGAACCTTTTGAGATTTTTTAATATACTGCATTAACTTTAAGCAGAAATTACACTAAAACTACACCATTTTCAATAAATTGTACAAGACCGTATTTAAATATCTAATTTTTAGAATGGAAATTAATTAAGAAAATAAACTATTTTATCAATAGTCTACTTTTGCAATGTTATTTTTTGTTCAATTTTGGGAAACATACAGAGTTCGCAGACATTTCATATTTATTTATCTGTTTATTGATATCCTCTAAAACTTATGGGGTTTCGAAATACGACCATTAAAGACCTTTGAAGCTTCTACGTTAACAAATATTTTAAACTATGAATTGTATCTACAAAATAAATTTTAACGACGTAAGAAGTATTTAAAAAATACATATATGTAATTTTTAAACAAATTAAAATACATCGAAATGGCTTTTATGTCATGTTATTAACTGTGTTTAGCACTAACTCTACAAAATGTTTAGAGAAAAAATATGGAACCATTTTTTAGAAAGTCTTATTTTTAAAGCTGTACATAATTCATACAAAATTGCACGAAAACTACTAATATTTTCAAAAATTTACAAGAAATTAATTAAAGGACTATTGGGCAAGAAAAATGTCCCTTTAAGAAAAAAATCTCTAATTTCAATAATGAATTTTTACGATGGGGTTTCAAAAAAATTCAAATTATTCCGTTTTTCGAAAATACAGTGGTGACAGCAAAAATCGTACTTTTGCCAGTTGTATAAATATATTCACTCTACTCCTTCAAGCAAAAAAGAAAAAAGGAAAAATTGTATCCAATTTTGAGAACCTTTTGAAAACGTCCCAGAGCCTTTATGGAAAGTACTTCCAAACTTTCAAGAATTATTTCCGAAATCGTACGACATCGGGTTTGATTCGATCGGGAAAATTATTTGTAGCAAAATTCCCACGAATAGTTTAGATACTAATGTTGTTCACGAAAGGAAGGGCGAAGGAACAGGCGTTAAAAAATTCGGTATCAAAGAATCACAAAACGGGAATTCTGACTAGGATGCGTATTGGAGAATGTAATTTACCACATGTAGAAGCTAGAAAAACCCTCTAACGGTATCGAGTTTATCTGTAAAAACGAGTTTATCGTAAAAAACGGCGTTTCTACTGCAGCATTGCACAACTTTTTCTATACTACGAAAACTCTCCGTACGCATACAAGACAAAAACGTCTCAAGGAACACTATGACGAAAATTATTTTATATTTCATTTATTGAATCCAACGTTTCCTAAAGTCCCCTGACGGATTTGTCGCATTAAACAGAGTTCATAAAAGGGTCAGTAGGTTAGTGTATCTGAATTCCTCAGAGATAACGATAGCTTGCTTAAAACAAGTAAAAAAAATACGTGTTTTGTGCCAACGTCAGGCGAGTAGTGCGTAGGGAAGCAGCCGTTGAAAACAACAAAGCAGCGAAGAGCTTTACCGAAGTCTCGATCGATGGTCTTGTTCGATCTCTCGCGTGGCGGTCGCCCGGTCGAGCGCTCCCGCCCCAGCTAATTTACAGTCTTATCAATGGCAGTAGCGGTTTTAACACATAAAACCTGCGGCCTTTGCGTGTACCACACGTGTTAGAGCACAGCCATTATCGCCAAGTTTCCTCTGAACGATTACGTATCCATTGTAGTCGGTCGAGATATCTGTTCGGACATCGCGCCCAGAAAGACCGCCGGGCAACTATCGGCCGACCGACGGCTTTCCCTCGCGGAGGAATAATGACCCTTCGCCTATCGCGACCGGAAGGAGCTTCGGGAAAGCGGGGCGCGTTTATATAGGCGGAGAGGCGGCGGGGCGCGTACGTCGCGTTCTTGCCGCCATCATGACATCTTCGCGCGTGTTGTGCCTGGCCCTCTGTGAGTAGTAGATCCACGGAGCAATGACAGCTTGGGTCGCGCGCGGCCATGTCGTATTTCTGAACGCTGTCTGAGTGTGATAAACGCTCATTAGGCGAAAGCACGAGCGAAGCGCGAGGGAAAGAGAACAATGGGTTCGGTGATCGAGTGTGGGTGTGTGCTTTATGAGAGTGGGGCTGAATAGCACGGATATGCATGTTAATACTGGTGCGTTTCTAGGTAGTGACGTGTATCTTTATGGAATGATAGATTGGACAAGTAAACTTCATTTTCTGACAAGAATCTAGGATGATATATATTCGAAGTTGCAACTAAAGTGTAGTGTAGTTAAATGAATCATCCATCGAATGTATTTAAAACATGTTTTGCTAGAGCATATTAATTTGTAATGCCGGACAGTGATACATAGTCATTATAAATTACATAATTGTTAAAAATGTGTGTTAATAGGATTTATAAATCGATTACTGCCCTGTATGCAACATATTGTATTGCGTAACTTGCTCGAAGAACTCAAATGTCTAATGATGAACCCCTAGTAGAAATTAAAATCCAAATTATTTATCAATAAGATAAATTGTTTTCCATAAATATTAATTTAGTTTATGTACTTACCAACGTTCAAGATATTAATATTTTTCTCAGAATTTTTTATCAGTATGTTCGGTTTAGGTACGAGACTAGAAAATTGAGCATGCATTAGACGGGACTAGAAAATTGGTTGTGTATTCTTGCGGAAAAGGCACATCATATTTCAGTGATAGAAGCATAAATAGTTAATTATAATGTAAGTTTACTAATGTGTTAATCACCTCTCGCACGTGTTGCATGTACTGTTGTTTTTAACGCGACGTGTGCGAAATATGTTTCGCACATATTTAGCTACGTTTCGCGCACGCATCTTAATGTTTCGCACATTATTAAATTGAAAAATTAGCTATTTCGAACACGGTATATTAGCACGACATGCTCATTTTCCCTCTACTTTCTCATCTTTCTTCCCAGTTCAATTTACCTTACGTGAGACTCAAGCAATTAGAATAAATGAGACGTAATTTTAGTTAACTTTGGACTAGTCAAAACTTTTATTTATTTTGTGATAAAGAATGGAGGTACTAATAAGCAGAGGCAGCTGGAATTTACATGTATTTACTTGTATATTAACACCATAAAACTAAAAACAGAATAATCGAAATATTATCCATTGTGTTTATGTTTCATGTACTTTTGTTGTCGTGTGTATTTTCTACAAAATAAAATGTGACATTTAAATAGAGTGGATAGTGCTTCTTAAATGTGGATTTACATAGTGTCGCCTCCAAGAGTTGGAACGAAAGAGATAACTGTATCGAGGCGCTAATTATCTTGCATTCTCTGCAGGGACACACATGGCCACAGCCTTTCTTTGAAGAAATAATGAAACATTCACTATGCTTTTCCGATTGTACACTTGTTCTTCATATTGACAGATACGAAAATAAGAAATTAACGTGAATAAGGGCTGCCCAGATCGCTGGTTTCTACAAAGCGACTACGCATGGGCTTTGCAGTTTATCTCATTGGTCAGAGTTCTCTTTCCATGACGCCACCCCGGGTTCGATTCTGTAGGGCAAGATTATAGTGTGCGTTTTCCTTACAATGTCCCAGTAAATGTTGCTTTGTGAAAATGAGAAAACTCACTTCTCAGGTTGAGAAGACCAGAATACGGTGTAGGGATGTCTTCGTGCTAACCACACGTACCCCTTCACCCAGGGCCGCGAGGCCGGAGCGCTGTTGGTAGGCTGTGACCCGTACGCGGGCTGTTGCGCCAATTACAGACAGACAGATTACGCATCGCGACTGTTTCGAATTGTTTTGTAAATATAAGATTACCTTTAAGAGAAGAAATTAGCACTAAGGATTAAGAAAGTTTCTAATAATAAATGTCCTGAACGATGAAACTGCAGCTCTTCACCTAAACGTTTTTTTTATTGATTAGTTATTCTGGGCGCGTCCACGGTTAAGGTCATTAGCCCCTTAAGTATAGTGCACGTATTTTCTTCGTGAGGTGGCAGTGATATTCCCCGTCTAGATGGTGAGATCCGACGCCGACCTGCCATCTGCTAACGGGGTTGTCCCCAACCAAGTATCTCCCACCAGTAGGGCACCACCTCAGCCGCGACAAGCTCTAAGATCCCGATCGGTCTCCCGGCATGTGTTACAGTGCAGTGCATATAAGTGTAAGTACGGGGTGATGATAGGACACGGAAGTGTAAGGAAAGATCTCGCGCAGTCCGTGGCCCGTTTTTTAGGGTACTACTCCGACATTCGCCTGGTGTTGATCGAAGAAACCATGGAAAACTACCGATCAGAGCAGTCGGCCGCTAGAATTCTCGTCTAGACAGCGACAGAAGTGGACCTAGCTATGCAGCTAGTATCGAAAATCTGAGGCCCATTGTTGTCACCCCGCGTCTGTTCCACGGCCTCCTTCTGCTCCGCGTCTGTTCCACGGTCTCCTGCTCCGCGTCTGTTCCACGGCCTCCTTGTGCTCCGCGTCTGTTCCACGGTCTCCTGCTCCGCGTCTGTTCCACGGCCTCCTTGTGCTCCGCGTCTGTTCCACGGTCTCCTGCTCCGCGTCTGTTCCACGGCCTCCTTTTGCTCCGCGTCTGTTCCACGGCCTCCTTGTGCTCCGCGTCTGTTCCACGGCCTCCTTGGGGTTCCAGCCCGTGCCCTCAGACGGTGAGCCGCGCCGTGCGGGCGCGCGTGCGTTTCAGTGGGGTGCGTGGGCGTGCTGCTGCTGCTGTCCGGGGGAGTCGCGCGCCGGCCGCTGCGACTGCGCGGGGCCCTGCGAGGAGGCCGGCTACGACCCCGTCTGCGGACGCGACGAGACAGAGGGCGAGGAAGAGGACGACTCCGGCCACACCTACATGTTCCCCAACGCCTGCTACATGCGCTGCGCCTCGCAGTGCCTCGACAGGGGTCAGTCACAACAACGATACACAACAATAGAAATAACAACAATAATAACACCAATAACAGCAGCAATAACAATAAAATACCAACAATAACAGAAATAATAATAATTATAATAATAATAATAATAATAATAATAATAATAATAATAATGATGATGATGATGTACGTATGTATTTGGAATTTTAGAATCGGATTAATCCGATTTTTGCCAGCTAGGTCTGTTCCCCGGTCTGGGTCTTGTTTTTATTTATTAACCACGCCTCAATGTAAAGTAGACATGTGGCGTGCATCACGTACTCCTTCACCGTTTCTAGCGTACTTGACCTGAGTGAGGTTTTTATTTTGTCACAATAGAAACTGAGACGAGTGTAATGGAAAGTTACAGCTATATTTGCGAATCGAATCTTTGATCACACAACGGAAAGCTAGCTCGCTGTTCATTAACCATCTGACGGGCTCGAAACAATAATAAATTCAATAACGACAGTACTAAAAGTAACAATAAAAATATTACAACAATAATCTTTTTATAATGGTGTTCCAGCAACTACGGGTCACCCCAGTAACATTTAAGCGGTTCACGAAACAGAAATGCATTTTTGGCAAAACAATGCGGAATAATGGGGCAAAACAATGCGGAATATACCGTAGAGTTATTATTTGAATACTTTTAGTTTTCGAGGAATTTAATCATCTTGGATTTTTTTAAATGAGACTATATTTTTCTCACTGGCAATGGATAGCTCATAAAAAGAGGAACACAATGATGTATCATTTGATAATGTTTTGATAGTTGAATATAATACAAAAGAATATAATTAAATACAATATAAAAAACTATAAATCAAAAATTAAAAATAAATATTAAATTCAGCATAAATGAAAAATTATTTATAAGAAAACGTCAAATCCCATGGATGCTACACCTTACATCATCATTCAGGAACCTCCTTTCTCTGCCACTACCTATTATGTGTACTCGTCTGAAAAACTGTATACTAAATTCCCTGGCACTGAATATAATCTTTATTGTCCATAAAATGCATTATCATGTAGTTCTCATTAAACAATTTAATACCATTTTTTCGATAAATTGCAGATTTACGGGTTCGTATGATGACGGAGACACCTAAAAATGAAAGAAAAAAAAGAAAGAAAAAAAGAACCCTTTGCAATTAAAACCATGAAATTTTCAGTGAAGATTCCCGAAATGTATAATTACTGTCTAATATATTTTATAATTTGCATTGTTCGTCAAACTGTCAAATAGAATATTCACAAATGAATAATTGATTTAATTATTTTTACCTGGAAATTGAATATTGTCAGTTGTGGTCAGTCGGAAGAGCTTTGCTTGTGACCTGTGACGCGCCTTTAATATTTCCTCTTCTTCTTGTTCTTCTTCTTCTTCTCCTTATTATTATTATTATTATTATTATTATTAGTAATGTGCTTCTATTTCTCTTTGTTGCAGATTACAAGGCAATTGACATGTCAAATTGCTACGGAGACTAAGGACTTTCAATCCATCATTCTATTTTTTGCAATTTCTTCCCAGCTTCTTCCAACTCTGATTTCTTGCAACACATGTTTTCAATCAACATACGTGAAAATTTACATATACATATCAGACATATGTCATGCCAAATTTTTATATTTACCATTTCTACCTCTTTTATATTCAAATGAAAATAAACATTTTATTGGCGCGGTAAATGAATAATATTTCTTTAAACAATATAACTAGAAATTCCTACTTCTTGAAGCATTGGTTATTAACTAAGACATTTCACATGTTTGTAGTCACATTGCTGTGTTAATATTCGAAACAAGATTATCCACTGTAATCTTGCTAAGCACTTCTGTTACCACAAAATCAAAGAAACTAGAATCTAAAACTGGAACCCCAAACTCTAACATACATTCCTGAATACATGAAAACCAGCTCTAAGGCTACCATACATATAAATTCAGTTAATGCATTATTACATTACAAATAATCATATGAGTCTACGACCCTGATGCATACTCAACTTCGGCTCATAAGTGACCCTTAAGACGCTACGTAGAGCGTGTTCATTTCATTCAGATGCTAATACGAAAGGCAACATTATCACATTACAATACACCATCAGGAAAATTCAATATGTGTGCCTCGTTGACGACCCGTCTCGGAACTACAGCTCAAAGAGAATAAACAGCCAACAATCCGTATTGCAATTACTCGAACCATAAAGACGCAGAAACGACGACGGCGCAGGGCACGCAGCATAAGCAACAGAAATCACAGGGCGGCCACAGTTATCTCGGCAATCCTCCAGATGTTTAGCACCGCGGGCCCCGCACGGCTGCACACTGGTAGATAAACCCTCAGTCCCCCTCCGAACAAGAGACGGACAAACCGAAGAGCATTCACCTTTATTAATATAGGCTTCCCGCATACGGAGCGCCCCCTGCCGCCCGCCCGCCCGACCGCCGGTCCTCTCGCGCGCGCGAGCGCGCTCTTCAGAACAATAGCAGGCACAGAAGGCTATGCGGAGGTCATTTGGCCATACTTTTATTCATGAATACTCAAGAATTCATGGGCGCTTGTCCAACTGCTCAGAGCGGCACTGCGCAGGGAGTTATATTATCACCAAGGAAAAGAGAGACGAATTCAACATTCACGCATACCCAACAGCGTCGGCTGCGCGCGGGCGGGCCGCGGGGCGTGGCGTGGCGGGGCGCGCGGGGCGGGGAGGCCGGCGCGCGACGGAGACAGACTATACAGCGTAACGGACGAACCCGGGGTGGTTATTAAGGGCGGAACGACAGTGGACTGGCGCAAGGAAGGGTTATGCCAGCGACGGAGGGAGGACGGGGCGGGGACGAAGAGGGAGCGAGAGACACGCCGACGGGGGAGGTAAACGCGGACATCGCCACCTATCTACCTTCTCTTTCCCACCCGGTTCAAGCAGCAGCGGGGGGCAATAATAATTATAAATTCCAGCATGCATGAACTACCAGAGGCAGGAGTATCCTGCAGTAGCGACGCTAGAAATTGCTTTAAAACATTGTCCTCAAATGATTATACCGGCGCTGGGCTGGCCCCGCGCGGAGCAGAAAGCAGGAGCCGGCGCACATGCTCCCCTTCACACACGTACACATTATAATAGAGACTAGTAAATTCTCATTTCTACGGAAAAGTGTTGCGAGAAAGAGACGGCGGACAGCGCGCGACAGCAAGAGAACTGGAGGTGAAGTAGGATAGATAATGTAAAGGGACAAGTAATATGGGAAGGGCAACCGTCTACGTGAAGGATGGTATCATAATTTTGTGTTACAATTTTAGGTGCTAGATGTTTTAAATTCGTGGATATATATAATTTTAAGCAACAATCGTTGGTGAAATTTTTCTGTTATTTAAAAATGTATTCTGGGTCCTTTTCTGTTGGTATTAATGCGTGTGTATATATTCGAGTGCTATGGCAGTTTCTCCTACGCTTGGCGAATGCAATATATTAACGGACAACAACCATAAAGAAGAGAAATTCAAATTTAAATGTTTTTTGCGGCGAAATTGACTGTTTTCTCTCCCGCAGTTGAAAAGTGTGTGGGCAGTAATAGTGATGGGCCATTATAAGAGAGGGTGGACCAGCTTTTAGCCGCGGCGGCAGCGTCGCACCCTACGTTATATATGTGCGCCCATATAAGGTGTGTGCCCTCATCCTCCTACGCGAGCGAAAAGTGGATTAAGAGTTAGCAGCAGCCGAAATTTAGAAGAGGGGTTGTTATAAATTTCTGTGGCCACACTCACACACGTTGAGCGTGTATCACATAATTCTTGTACGAGTATACGTTTTAATTTCATATTTTTCTCTTTTATGAAATTTTCTATATGAACATCCTACCTCTCAGACTGTGCTAACCAGGGTCTGAGTGACTATTAGTTATGTGGGTTTTCGACTGAAGTGTCTCGTTAATGTCGTTTTCGGTTTTTAATTCGATAGTCCTGAGTAATGTACTTAGCACAACGAGAAGTACGTTATGACGTTGTTCTTTGGTGTGTTTAAAAATGTGAATAGGCAGTAATGTTTCGAATGTAAAAGCATGCACCTAACTGACCAAGATAATTCTTGAAAGTGCTTCAAATTTATGTTCTTTTTTAACGCTTTGAGTAATGGTGTTAACTCAAAGACTGTTTACTGTTCGTAATTCTGAACTTGGCGCAATTGAAGTGATATAGTTTAGGAAATACTCATCCAAGAATTATTTTTTACACAAATATTACGTATTGGGAACGTTTTATATCTGTACCGCAGCATTCGTGAAGCATTTTGCCAGACATTCAGTTGATGGCAATAAAAATTTTAACTTCGACTGGCAAGAAATGGTTTAGCATATGTCCACTAGCTAGTTAAGGATTAAAACAGTCATGTGTTCATGCTCTTTGCGCAAAATAAAGACTAAATTAAACGGCCTTAATGAGCATTAATGACATAATGTGTTCCCGTAGATCAATTTCTTCATTATTGTATTTTCTTTGAATATGGACAATCATTCATTAGTCTGTTACAAAATAGTTCTCATGAGTTTGATCATCAAATTTTTCAGTTATGCCATGTAAAATGTTTCAAAGCTGGCAGTAAAAAACTAATATTTGTGTATTTATAATTAGAACTGTGTTACTATACATTAGTTGAAAATATTTATATATTTGAATACTTCCAATTCCCCAAAGCTATATATAACTTACTGATAGTGCTCATTTGTGTTCTCATATTGACTCTTGTTTATTTGATTTATTTCAATTTTCAGTCTAGCTTTTGAAAATATGCCATCAAGATTTAATGTTATTACCCAATGGTTCGATTGCGAAAATAATCACGATGCCAAACGTTAGACAATGTGTCGCATATCTTTCATGTACAGGTAACCTCAACCGCACATCCATCTCACATCTACCGAACCACTACTACTGGTGGTTCAGCGGCGTGAGATGAATGCCTCTGAATCCCCCGAACTATTCGCTCTACGCAGCCTCCTTCGCCGAGGTCTTCGCAACGCTCCTGGTCGCCGGTGCATCGTCTTCGCAGCGGCGTCGGCGTCGGCGGCGCCCGGGGGAACCGCAAGGCGGCGGCGGCGGCGGCGTCGCGATGCTCCGTGGCAGGCGTCGTCCGCCCCACGCCGCCGCCGCAGCCGCTCCGACGCCTCAAGACGCCACCGCCGCCGCTGGCGCCGCCACGCGGCTGACCAATAAATTAGGCCACTGCCAGCCTCTGTAATTATCTGCACCGGCCCCGGGAGCGGCGTAGCGCGGGCGGCGCGGCGGACTAATACCCACGCCCCCGCCCCCGCCCCCGTCCCCCGCCCCCGCCTCCACGTCGCTCACCGTCGCCGCCTCTGCCGCCGCCCCCCGCCCTCGGCATCGCCTCCGCGTCGCTCACCGTCGCCGACCACCGTCGCCACCCCCGCCGCCGCCCCCGCCGCCGCCCCCGCCGCCGCCCCCGCCGCCGCCCCACCGCCGCCCCCGCCGCCGCCCCCGCCGCCGCCCCCGCCGCCTCCGCCGCCGCCCCCGCCGCCGCCCCCGCCGCCGCCCCCGCCGCCGCCCCCGCCGCCGCCCCCGCCGCCGCCCCCGCCGCCGCCCCCGCCGCCGCCTCCGCGTCGCTCACCGTCGCCCCGCGCTTGCATCCTCCGGCGTGCACCGCCCCTCCGTGGGCGCGCTCCTCCTTCGTTTTCTGCCACACTCGGCGTCCCCTCTCCACGGAAAGCCCCAGCTCGCTTCGGCTTCCTCTGGGGCCAACGCGGCCGTCATCGCCGCAATCAATTGCGTCTCTTTTCCTCCTCTGATTACAACCAGATACCGTTTGCTCTTGCTCTCTTCCCGCGACTCGTTCACTTGAACTGATCGGCTGTTGCTTTGTCTCGCACGTCTTCATCCTCGTCAATCTTCCTCCGCCACGTGCGTGCGTATCCTTTACTATAGCTCTTGTTGTTCTCTACCATTGGCCAATTTATATCACTCCTAATATAATTAAATTTAACACTAATATTACACATTCCATTTTCTTCACTGAACCTACTCTTTCGATATTAACTCTTGACATCATTCTCGACATGCTTCGTCGATCCCAACTTTCCTTTACCACTCATATCTACATCACTCTCTTTACCTCACGCATCTTTTTCTCCCATTTATCACTTTGTGTCGCTCCTGTTATAATCCCCCTTTACTCTTATTATATTCCACTCTCTTCATTTCACTTACTTTATTATATCGTTTTCTCTCTCTTGGCTTGATCCTCGACTCCCTTCACCGCCCCCTCTCCCCTCTGCCCGGTGCCTACATCACCCTCACTTACGCCACTATTTCCATCCTTGTGGCACCCCCTTCTCCCGTTACCCGCCTCGTTCACCCCAGCGGCTTCACCCTTTCTGCCCGCCGCCCGCCTTATTCTAAATAGGCAATACACGCGCGCAGCCGATGATCTCGGAAGATGCATGCATCAGCCAGCTGCCGGGCGCCATTACCCGACCGCGGGGGAGCGAGAAATATCGAAGCGGCTCCCTTAAATTGACTTGAATAACGCTAAATATCCCCGCCGCGCCGCCTCTCCGCTTGTTTTAGAAGTTCGTGATATACGCCCGAATATTTCCATACCGCCGTTGCCTCGCCCCGCCCCGCCGCGCCGCGCCGCGCCGCTGCCTGGCTGATCCTGATATTGGAGCCTCGTCACCCGGGGGCCGGAGGGGGCGCGCGCGGGGCTGCCTTGCGGTTTCGCCTGCGGGGCGGGCGCTGCGCTGCGGCAACGTACGTGACCAGGTGTGGCCGAGTGCTGCGCCGTGTCGTGGCCTCGCCCGAAATCACCTCCTTAGGTTTTATGGGACGGGAGCTGCGCCGGTATTAATATGTTGCTTAGGTACCTGCCGTTGTCGTTAATAAGTGTTTTTAGTGTTGATGGGCCTTGGAATAATTGAATGTTTTCGTTGGAAGTGTAAGTGTGTATTCAACCCTATTTGTTTTTATGATGATCCTTATTCTGTGACTTCATTAGGCAAGTTCCTTTGGAATGGAAGGTCGCTTTTATTTGGTTTTATCTATCACGAGTTAATTTACTTTATAAAATTAATCTTGGAAAATCCTAATAATTGATATGTTATATAGTTTTGATTACGTTTTTACAATTATACAATAAACAATTTTTAAAACTACAATAACCTAATACTGTTGCTTCCGAATTCTATTATGATATGATTTGAATATGTTGATTTTATGTTCAAGGTATAGTTTCAAAAATTCCATTCAAATCTAGTGGGTATTTTAAACGGAGCCGAAGTGTGTTAATATTTTCACCCTTTAATCCGTTGATCCATATTTAGAATGTTCTCCTTGAAAATAACATATTCTTTCAGAAACAGATGTCTTCGTCAACTTGTAGGGTCGAAGAAATGTAAGAAAACTTTCTCTTGTTAACTATACAAACAATGTATTTTTTGCAGAAAATTTACTACCTTTCAAAAATGTTATATCTGAATGAGTGAACACCTCTCTTTCAAATTCCAATAAATATACCTATACATTTGTTTGAAGTACGTTGTCATTGGTAGTAAAAGTTACTTTACAACCTGCTATAAAAATGATATTATTTTTCATTCGATTCTCTGTCTTCGTAAAGTTGAACAAAAAGTTATTTTCATTAGTTTACCTTCAAGTTATTTTCATTTACACATAGAATTTTGTAGGAAAAAATTCTCATCAAAGTTCAGATATGTTGCTTCTTATTTACTTCTTCTGTCCACTGACCTACATTTTCCCTAAAAGACTTTCTTTTTCTCTAATCCTTCATTCATATTTTCAAAACAGAATGAATTAATTTAATACATAATTCTATAAAACAAAACTACACAAAAGCCTTAGTACAAATATTTGGAACAAGTCATGTAACAGAATGCAGCTTTTAGAAACACAAACGAATGAAAGGGACACAGGAAAACCTGTAGACCTTCTCAAGACGTTCACTGCACGGCCGCATGTTCTTAGCAAAGTCTGTACCCGCTCGCTCCTCGCTGCCTCCTCGAAGTGTTAAGTCAAAGTGTATTGCAAGGGGCAGAAGTTACGGAGGCCGTGGAAGGGAACGGGGGGGGTGAAGGGTGGGGGAGGCGGGATAGACTTTCACGGGTCCAGTAAATCTTTTGCAGAGGGCCTTCCTTGGCACGTAGTTAAGGAGGCCGTGATGTATGCACGTGGCGGTAACCCTAGAGCACAGAATTCTCATTAATGAACTCATTAATTACAATATTTACACGTAGAATCATCGCCAACGCCACCTCCCGAGCTAACGTAAATAGTTTATCCTATGTTACGTTAACTTGCGTAAACAAGGTGGAAGGAAACTCTAAGCTCAGACAGGTTAGGGTTCTTGGGAGGTGCCGTGCGTATACATTTACAAGAGCTAATAATTTGCATGTCTTGCCTCCGAACTTGACCGTTCAAAACACTCGAGGAACTTAACGAATATTTATGAGCAGCAGGTATTCCGGCGACATCTCCGAACATGACGCGCTTAAGAAGACGGTTCACCGCATACCTGCCTAGCATGCGACCTCGCAGCGAACTGCACCGATCTTAATAACTTCCCATTTGTCATTTCACATAAATTTTGACATTTGTATTATTTATGTTCGTGCTCACGCGTTCACTTGGACTATCACATGTAAGCAATATTCTAAATAACTTCTAATTAGAACAAATTTTAATATAACTCAGTTTACCTGTACGTAAAAAAATGTTTTCTTAGAATATTCAATCGCAAACTATTACTCTTCCGAACCGTTCGTCTTATAATTCTGAAACGTCCTCACTATTTTGCATACAATTTGCTAATACTTTCCATTATTTGGCTTTCAATGAAAATGATGGCCGTTATCCACGGTCCCAATTGCGTAGGAAGAAGGATTTGCAAACCAAAATCAGAGCTTCGTGACTTATTTACAGATCTTGTTTAGTATTGATCCGTCCATTGAAGTCGGGTCGGGGCCAAAGGATCGCCATTGCTTGTTCATCAATAACGAAGGGCACAGAATATTACTCAGAGGCACAGCCTGTCGCGGACAAAACAACATTAATATATCTTTGTGAGAAGCATTTTTTATTAAAATTCCCCGCACTGGGTATCACACCATTGATTAAAATAGACAGGAACGTATGATCAAGGGAGAGACGTGACCAATATTGGCTTTTAACGAACACGCCCGTTAATTTTATTATACTTTCTGTTTCCTGGAGATGCGAAGCGTAATATTACCTTTGATTAGGCGTCGTTGTTTTATTTCTACCACGCAATATCACTCTCCCACGCAAAAATCCCTCTGCGTTTCCCCTTTTCAGCACCCGCCGCGCAGTCCCTCCTCAGCGACCTCTATATATAGTACTTCTCCCTGTGCATATTAAAAAGTTGAAGATCGATTGTAGGATTACCAATTAAGCTACTTTAATGCTAGTCTTTGTGCATTGTATTAAATTTCAGCACAAGATTGATCGGCGGGTGGTCTCCTATATAGGGAGAGAAACAGAGAAAAAATGTTATTAAAACCGAAACCCGGCGACACGCTGGAGAGTAGACAGATGCGGATGTGCGCGTATATGAATGTGTTGAGATGTGGGGTGCTAGGGCTCTGGGATTAAAGACGCGGAGCGCAAGGACACGACTCAATGTACCTGGTGCGGTCTTCACTCATTTCCTCTGGCACGCTCATTAGACGCTGTTAATCACATTACGCAACTTCAGAGGCACCGGCCGCCGAGTTGTGGGTAGTTGTCGTGTGGTCTGTTCGTCTCGAATAATTACACAAGGAGTTGTTGTGGAATTAACATTAGAAAACAAGAAACCATTATTCAATTCTCAAGTAATACGCTAAAATTTTGAATGTTCTCAAGGAATAAGAATTTTGAAGCAGATATAATTATGAGGATCAGAGATGTCGTAAGTAAATTCTTTATTAAATAACGATTGTATATTTAAATAACTAAATGAATAGTAGTACTTACTTTATATTTGAGCCAGTTTTTTGAGGTAAGTTGGTTAAAAATACTGTGAGTGAAAAAATTGGAAATGAATTAAAAAACGAATATAATGTAATGTAGTAATAAACTGTAAGAGTGAATATTTAAACACAAAATATTTTGAAAATTATATATTTTAAATTGGAGATACGTATTTTAACAAGTCTAGACTTATAACTGGATTCACTTTAAAATGAATTTTCTTCTACCAGCCAGTGATTTCATTTCTAAATACTAATGTTGTTAGGTCTTTGAATAAAAATATATGTAGTACTGTCTTTGAAAATCACAAATATGAGTGTTCTAAAGAGAACTCCTGCTTAAAGTTCTAAGAAGCAGAATGTTCAAGAGAACTTGTAATTATGAAATTTAATACAATATTACTAATATAATTTCATTAAATATATGTCAAGATCAATTCAGATAAAGTATATGGTTTAAGGCTGTGTGTATTCAAAATCAAAATCATTCTGAGTTTGTTTTTTTCTGATGTTTTATGTTAAAGCAAATAAACATCAATTCCAAGTTATTTTAATTTTGGAGAAGGACTTTTGCAGAAGAGGTGAGAATTTATTTCCTTTTAATAAAAGAAAAGTAATTCACCCTCAGTAGTTTTCAACTGACAATGAAGAAACAACCAAATAAAATTTAATTAACACAATTTTGTTTTAAACATGTAAATGCAGAAGTAGACACTATAAGAGAAAGTAAATGAGATGAGCACAATGTCATCATGGAAATCATTATTTAAGAATTTGCAAATTTTCTATATATATATGTATATGTTTTTGAAATCATTTTATTATTATTAGCCTGAAAAAAAAATAAGAGTATATTCATAATATGTTGATAGGAAAGAGATCTGTATGTGAATTATATTGAATAAATTGAAGAAAATTACTAAAAATGTTGGCTCTGTGGAAGGACATGGCAGTCGCATCTGGGTTTATACTTCTTAATGAAAGAACTTATACTTCTTAATGAAAGAAGTGCTTGGTGAATAACTATTCTAATTTCATACATTAAATTCAAATTTATTTATAAAATATGCAAACTTAACTGTAATTAAAACTGTCCAGGTTGCTATCAATTTATTTTTATTTTTATGTCCCAAGTGAACATAATACCTTTAAGTTGACTGAGCCGTTCTTCTTGTAGGTTCAACATTAAATTTTATTATTTTTAATATTAGTTTTCCGAAATCAGAGATGTAAAGCGAATCTCTCAAAATCTTGGTTCTACAGTACAATAACATTAGAAACGACTGAAATGCGATATCCTTTGCAGTGTTTGAATTCCCGGCATAGATCAGTTATGCCAACTTAACGTTTCAAGATTTCGTTCTGTTTGGTTGGCCTACCTGACCCTTCGAGCAAGATTCAATATGAAAACAAACATGGGTGTTGGAACAGATCATTTGGGCCTTACAAATCACAGAATTTTTTGAAATATTACGAGATGGTTTAGGGAGTATTAAATACAAAAACTCAAAATATTATTGACTGCAAAGGCGATGTGTTATATTTGTGGAATCCGGTGGAGCAGAATATCCTTATTTTGAACATCAAGAATGTGAAGGAGCAGAATGCAGGAGGTACTAAATATCAGGTAAGTACGAGTATTATTCTTTAAAATGTCAGACTAATGACGCTTACTCGTTCAGGTTGTCATAGTGAGGTGATGGAGTGTTAGTTGTGGAAATAAGCTCTTCAGAAAAACACATGAAAGTGTGAGGTTATGTTTCAATAATCAATACAGTGTCTGAAGGATGTGTGTTGTCTGATTTATCAAAAAGCAAAACAGTAATTCATTGTTATTTACGTCTGTAAAGGATTATATATGATAACAATATTTAATGAAATTTAAAGAAAAGTACTTATGAAAGTGAAAAGTGTTTTTTTTTCTACAAAATGCATCTTGTAGTTTACAGTTATGTGCTGTGTAGTGGTACAGTGCAAACATGTGCTTAGTAGTATTGCAGGATACACACTTAGTTCATTGAAATTATGTACAGTTCTCTCTCTTAACAGCATTATAAATTTTTTTCAAAGTTTAGCATTCAGTCATGGAATGTGCTGATGTGATTAAGCTTTCAACGTGTGATTTCTTTGGCAGTGTTCTTTAATATAAATTTAAACAGTAGTTGATTTTGTATATCATTTGCAAATTTATGCTTATTTTATTACAATGTGATGTGCTTTTGGCAAAAATGCCCATTAGCATTCGAGTCCTGAATATATAGTATTGAGTACTTATTTCTAGAAATTAAGTCCTCATTCCATTAAGGTAACTTGAAAATCAGACAGAAATTTTCCCTTATGATTAAAATCAATATTATGATGATGCTCAGGGATATTACAGGGGTGCTTGAGTTTTATTTATTTATTCTTTCTAGCTGAGTCTAAATTATAATTTGTCTCCGTTATATTCTTTTAAATTCATCAGATGGAGTCACCTAGAATTTTCACTTTAGAGAAATTTTGCTCTATGAGATAAATATGAAGCTAATAATTTTTTTGTGAACAGATTCTTCATACTTTTTTCAATTTTTCTTCTATTTTATATCGAATATATTGTTAGATGCTGCACTAAATTGTGGATGCATAAAGATTAAAGTTCTAAAGTCAAATTATGTTAGTAATATATTCTGAAATGAACTTTTGTGTGAACTAGTTTTATTGAAAAATTTTGTATCTTTATCAAATTAAGTTTATAACAAAAATTGTAAAAAAATACTATTTTATGTATAAACTTCTCGCATCATTTGAAAATTTCTGTTCATTCACTTAAGGTGATTTTAGAGATCTTCTTTTTCTGTTTGGTGTCATGATTTTAGAACCCTCCTCAGGATTTTATTTTTGCTGTTTTTTTGAGAAGGAATAATGTTGGTTGATTTGAAAGGATTTAACATTATTTTCTAAGAATGGTTTGTCAACCCATTATTTCTTACTGAGTATTACAACTGTTTATGATAAGTAATTGTTTGTACTGTAAACGATAAGATTTTACAGATTTAAATGTGGATTATCAATTTCTTCCATATCAAAGTTGTTCATAGATGACCCAGATTCTATAATTATAGCAATTAGTGATTGTAGAATTTTAATTAAGATTACCTGGTGAGTGGACCATTATTTTAACTTTGTAAAAGTTATTTTTCATTTCCTTATTTCTTTTAAGTGCTGATTTGTATTTTCAGTGATATGTAAATGTAGTGAAAATTCCTCTGCCCAAGTGTTAATTACTAGGTATAACTATATTTGTTTAAGTCAGAGAATCAGTTTACTGTAGCGTACTGTTTTCATACTTGTTTGTAGCCGTGTTCTCCATTTCTGTGGTGCTAATATACATTACGTTGCTAAATGATCACAGGTGTTGTCATTGCCAACAACATTGCTGGCAATGACAACACCTGTGATCATTTAATTTTAAATGCCAACGACATTTTCCACCACTAAACCAATATTACATTGCTAATTAATATTATCATTATAATAATTTATTGTGCAGTGATGATAAGATCCATTCATATATATTGGATACATGAGTTGTTTGTTGTTGGAAAATTTAAATCTGCACAATATGGCATCATTTACATAAGAAAACTAGGACAACAATTAAACATGTAATAAAAAGATAATTTTTTATCCTCTTATACATGCATGGAAGAAAGATTATGATTGATCTCAAAAGCTGTCCGTACATTCAGTTCAGTGTGCCTGAAGGGGTTTTTGAATGTACTGAGGATGCTATCAGTGTGCTGCATTAGATCGTATATGAACTTCAAGAAAACTGCATGATTACTTTATCGTGAAAATCAACTTTTATTCTAAATACAAGCAATTCGTTTCGTAGAAAAGACAGCCTAAACTCATGGAGGACATATACTATAAGTACATGTAGACCTCTGTCTGGCTGCTTTTGAAAGAAGGGATCGATGGTTCTTAGAATTTATCCAGTTCACCTGCAGTATCTGTGGATATCGCTAAATATACCATGTAAAAGGAACAAAATCCGGGATTTTTCAGGAATGCCGGCTTCTCAAGAACGACATTCTTTATTTTGATTTCCGTCGCTTCCAGTTCGTTCGAAAAATTTGACACATAGATGAACATAAGGCACGAAGCAATTCAATTAAGGAAAATGGCCGTTTCTAGTACCTCCTAGTGGTCTGCAGCAGCAAAAATGTTTTCGAACAAAACTGCACAAAATGGTTTTCCAAAAACAAAAACAAAAACAAAAAAACCTCGCAAGAACTCCAAACAAAATTCTCGCGTAGAACGCTGCAATATATACAATATCTTAACAAAAACAGGTTTCCCTGAAAGTGTAATAAAGTTGTGTACAAATGCGTCAGTTCTACATATTAAGAATATCCAAACTATCAAAAAACGTTGCTTTTTCATAAACATGTGAATAGCAAATATTTGAAAGGGGCAGGCTTTCCTTCGCACCTTACTGTCGCATGACGTTAGCTGTGTCATAATCCGTGGATGCCCTGAATATGGGAAATCGCACTAACCAAATACTTGCATTTTTTTTACGAAAATCTTTTTTCTGTGGTTTTTGGGGGAGGGATTTTTTTTCTGAATTCCTTGAGTATGAAACGAAACCATTTCTTGACGATAGACTCCTTAGTTTTCTCTCCATTTCCGTACGCATACGAAATTAGTAATGTAGATTGTAATCGGTGCAGTGAACTGCAACTCGGCAGCCACAACAGCCGCACAGCATCCTGTGTTTTTCAGTACTGTATTTTGTATGTGCTTTTTCAGTTGAAATTTAAACTGTTTAAGTGTTTTTGTATTTTTCTCAAGGTCCAGGATTTCTGAAGAAACCACAGGCCGCTTGGTTTTCTCTTAATTTCTATCTTCCGAGATTAGTAACATGGATAATCTTATTGAAATAGGCGTAGTGAAATAATTACTTTATTCCCGTTTGGATGCTAGCAAAATCTGATCACAAATCAGGCGTTGGCATCTGCACGTGAAACGAAACCTGGTTTTGAAAAGCATTGGCCTTGGACCTGTGATTCTTGTTCTGGAACGTGCATCCACAGAGATAGGCCTGTAGAGTGTACGTGAACAACTACTACGGGAGGATTTAAGGAAGAAATTAATCACATTACTGAAAACGTCCGAGTAACCTATGTATTCCCAGTTATGGAAGAAATTGAAGCATGGATCAGTCAATACCTAATACGTTCGTCTTCCAGTATTAGTTCCATACGAAGTTATCTGATGGAGAATCAGAATAATATTAAGAGATTTAGGTATGTAAATGAAAATGTTGATGATTAAACATCTCTGAACAAGTTAAAACTATTCAGTCTTAGTTTCTGTAATTATACGTTATTATGATTATTTATGTTGAGATCCTATTATCTTGAAAACACTAGTACAAACGGAAAATACTGGGTTATACTACGAGCCATGGACAGTCACACACTAACACTTTGTTGCGATGGGCAGTAAAGATCTACTTTTTCCACGTTGTTCTACTTACTGTAAGAATTAAAAAAAAATGAGTTAGAACCCTTTTATTTTCTTAAAAATATTTACTATGTAAGTTTAAAATAATCCCATTCTGTGTCCCATCTGTGAGTGCCCATCGCCCGGCCAGTCTGACCCTCCGAGAGGTCGTCTGATCATATGTCAGTTCATCAGTCCGTTCGTACGTTCTCCCGTCAAATGTGACGACCAGTCTATCCGTCAGGATGCCCTTCAGCCAGGCATCCAGTTCGTCCGGGGGGGGGGGCATGATTGAATTTGCGCTAGATTTGTGAATGAGATTTCTTTATAGTTCCCTGATTGGTCAGTGATGGTGGCGCCGGAAACTCAAGTGTTAGCTGATAATACATCTCGAAAAAAAACGTCCGACCTCTTGAGGCGCTACACTTGTGAGAACGTGCATTTTTGTGTTGTTTGTCAAGGTTTGTTGTATAAATGAGCTGGGAGCTGAATTTTGCCGTTTTGTAAACATAAATATAGATTAGGCAAAGGTTACAGATAAATTGTCTGATTATAACATGTACTTATTTCAATGATTGTAATTTTACAGATTTTTTTCCTCAAAAATAATGTTTTGAGTGAGAGAATCCTCTACTTTGTTACCAAAGCGAGGCCAACTCTAAAGAAGCTTCATTCACAAGTCTAGTGCAAATTCAAATCATGCGGCGGTCCGGTCCGGTCCGGTCCGGTCGTGTCCGCCGGGAACGACCTTGGCACCGCAGAGCCCCGCTCTTGGCCGGTCTCCCGGCGCTTCCTCCGTTATCGCTTCGTCCCTCGGGCAGGGCTCTCTCCCCCTCAATCCAGACGGACTAAAAAAGTGTCGGCCGCGGCGGTCTCCCGCGCTCATTGATCCCCGGGCCCCGCGGCCGCCGCCTCCGCCTCCGCCGGCCGACCGGCCAGCCAGCCAGCCAGCCCAACCGCCGGGCGGGGCGGGGCTCGGCACCTTAGGGCCCGCGGACCGGACGGACGGACGGACGGGGCTCGCGCGGACGCTCCCGTTCTCATCATTCTTCATCACACGGGCCATTAGGTGGCCCCGGGCCATCCGCGCGCGCGCGCGCGCCCAGCCGCCCGCCGCCGCCGCCACGCCGCCCGGCTTAGCTCCAAGTCGCCCGGTGGCTCCGCCGGCGCCGCCGCCGTCGTGATTAATTATGTGATACTCTTAATGGCGCGGGGGCGCTCGCGCGCGCGGCCGCCGCACCGTTCCCTCCCTTAGCGGCCGCACGTCGCTCTCTCCGCTTCGTCTCCGCCCTCGCCCCGCCCTCCCTGCCGCCCCGCTACAGGTGTACCCGGCCGAGGGGACCGGCGCGGAAAGTGCCGGCGCTTGTGTTGACCCCTCCGCGGCAGGCGACGGCACATATATTTTCTTGGAGGGGTGCAGAAGGCGTTGAGCGCTGATCGGAGTTGTGCGGTTTGCGGAATTGCCGTTGTTTGGTGAACAGTACTGTAATATAAAGTGGGTTATAGTTCGAAGTGTTTACTTCCGATTTTTGCTGAAATACACAACGCACATTAATGGAAACGTGGGCTTCCGCAACCGGAGTCAGTATCTTCTTGACTGAGAGTCCGCATCCTAGACTTCAAATGCTATGCCGGCCGCCATGCTGCGACATCCCTGAGACATTTCGCCCTAAGGAAGGTCGCAGCATTGCTGGTGAACGATGGCATCTGTGCATACCTCGACCTTCCTCAGGCATTTCGCCCTGAAGAAGGTCACAGCGTGGGAGCTGAAACGTTGGCATATGCGGCGTTTCCGGGACAGCCAAATATTCATTAAGTATATTCTCTGCGCAGGACATATAACATAAATAATTTCGATTGCACTTTAAATTCCTGGCCAAATTGTCCTTTCGTTTAATTAACGATTAATGAATACCTGATAATGATCGAGAAATCGTAGTGAATTGAGTTATCAGTTGCCGACAGTGACAAGAATATGGTGCCGTAGTTTTAGCAGTAAAATATGAACTTCGTGTAGTTTCTGAAATTAACATGAATCTGCGTTCCTGTCTCCTTAAAAATAGTTTGTGTAGATCACATAATACTTTTGTATTTCAGGTTAATAAACCGATACATTTGTTAAGTATGTTTAACTTATATATTTTTCGTCTACATCCATTGCTGTAGATTTTCAAATAATAATATGACAAATTCTGCAAAAGGCAAAACTTGAAATAATGTTTTGTCTTTTCTCGGTAATTGTATTAATGTTTCGTAATTTTTGGGTATCACTCATTGAAAATGTATCTCGGTATTGTAAAGATTCTTTACCAGGATAAATGTTCAGAAAATTGCGTTCTTTTTCCCGTCTCAAATTCTTTTATTGATTCAGGTGTTCCAGGAAAATAAGATTGAACTCCAAACCCACTAAAGAAGCTTCATTTGTTCTGGTAAATGCACGACTTTTGTGTTATATTCTTTTGATAATGGAAGAAATTAGTCCCGTAAATTACATTTGATTACGAGAAAAAAGAAGGCGTTTGGAAAAGAACGATGGCATGGAAACGAGATTCCTCGAATGCATCGTCTGAGCAATGAAAAACGGTGATCACTTCGCTTCGAAAGTGTCGGTGCAGAGAATCAGCCATTCTCATTCGGTAATTGAAGAAGAAAGTATGTCGAACAATACGGAGATCAAAGGTTTATTAGAAGCGTGCAATTAAGGTTGAGTTGCCTTTTTTTGACAGAATAATTACTCTTTTGCAGAATGTCTCCGAAACTGTTTCAAAAAATTAATTAACGGTGAATGTAGAATGCTCGATAGATTGTATTCTGGCAATATTGCTTCGATTAAAAATAGCTTTTCTTCTTTTCAAGGTACAAAGGGGGAAGCAGAGTTTCTGAGTTTTCTCCAAATATGGCCCGTGCTTTCCTTTAGTGTGTGTTCGTTTTCAAATGATTTTATTACCTGTCAACGAACTATATTAACTATATTAGATTTTTTAAAAATATCTTATATTATCAAATATTTTATATTTGATAATACAGTATATTAATTGTATCAAATATTTTATATTGGATGAATAGGAATCTTAAGTAAGGTTGCAGTTCGGTAAACTTTTGATTTGTTGAATGGCCATTTATTATTTCCTTTTCGATTTAGTGCTTGTATGAGTGATGCGGCTCGGAAGAGAGCAGTTAATAATATTCTCTTTAGTGCTCTGTGGATCTAGTGACTGTGGCTAATTTTAGTCCTGTGATTTCTTACATGGATATTTAGAGGATCATTCGTAAAAAGTCGCAGCTCCAAAATTGATTTTGTGACTTGAAATATCTCTTGAACAAAAGGTAGCAAATATTACTGGATATTTCTCTGTTCCAAACACACAAAATATAACGGATTCACTCCAAGGCACGATGATGACATTTAAGCTTCACTCTTGCAGTGTTTTGTCCGCGGCGCCGTCGCGTCTCGTGGGTTGTAGACGTGATTTCCTCGAGACTTGGAAGGCGGGTCTGCGCGGATGCGACCTGTTGTGTGGGAGGAGTAGCGACGGTGGCAAGATTACCATTCCGCCGCATTGATTGTGAAGCCGCGTTGCCTCCTGAATCGGAGGGCGCTGCCGTCTCGCCGCCCGGCCCTTCCTGCCCGCCCCGACCGCCCTACCCACCTCGGCACCTGCGCCTGCCGCTTCTTACCGTCTAGCATCCCGCCCGCATCCTAACAGTTGTACCTCCCTCCCAGCCTCACGTTGCTCCGTTGCCGTGATCAGTTGTACCAGGAGGTACCCCGCCACACTGCTCCGCCTCGCTCTCTCCCGTCTTGTTCTTCCGTCCCGCCCTGCTTCGTTACCAGTCGGAATCAGAATGTACCTCGCCCTGCCTCATCTCGTCTCACCCCGTCTTTCCTCCACTTCCCCCAGCCCGTCACGTTCGCTCAGTCCCGTCCAGTGACCTGTTGTGTCTAAAGGTGCTTCACCCCGCCCCGCTTCGCCCCGCCTGGTCCCGATCGGCCTCGTTCCGTCCTGCTCCGCCTTGCCTGCCCCATCCCGCTCCGCACCGCCAGCTCTCCCCCTTCTCGCTCCATCCCAGTCCGCCCCCGCCCCCGCCCGCTCCGCGTCCCACCCCACCCCGCCTGGCAGCGCGGCCCCGCGCCGTCCTCCGCCGAATGGCACCGCGCGGTGAATGTGTCTCCGCCGCCCGCATTCAGGAAGCACGCCGCGCCGCCCCCCCCTCCACCCCAAACACACACGCACACACATGCCACGAGTGTGTATAGGCGCGACGTATACGCGCCTGTCGCTAGGCTTCCGCGTGCGGCATTCCCCTCCCCTCCCCGTTGTCTCGCAGCCCCTCCCTCGCGCGGTCGCACGTTCGCAGCCTCCGCCGCGCCGCGCCGCCCGCGCCGCTCCCCTCGCGGCCCGGTGGATTCAGCGCCGCACGCGTCATCCCTGGCATTCCAATGACGCCCGCGCCAAGACAGTTCGTCTTTGTCCCTGCCGCCGCGGGGGGCGGCCTCGCGGGACCGGTGGGTGGAGAGGGAGCTGCCTTTTTCGCTTTGCCACTTTGTTATGCGGTCGGCAATTGGAACAATGTTATTTGTTTCCCGTAGTTACTTGGTAGCTTCAGCGATAGTTTGCTGACGTTGCGAGTAAGTTGGACCGATTAATCATAAATGAGATTTTCTGTTCTTTCAAGTGAAGGCCAAGATGTTCATGTATACTGTTTGCGAAGTGCTTGGTTCATATGTTTCTTGATTTTATATTGACTCACTGATATGTCAATAGCTTACTTACGCAACAATTTCCTGAAAAGTTATTTCTGATCATGAGGCTTTCGTGATGACAATGATTATAATATTCGTGATGTAAAAACCTATTTGATGTTTATTCAAAATATGCAACGAGAATTTATGTGAATGGCAGATTTCTTGATCTAGTAATTTATTCCCATTTTGTAGCATTAAACTTGTCTGTATGAATGTATTAAATCGTCACTCTAAACTAGCCATTTCCAAAGTGGTTCAAATCTTCTCCCTGTAGTCGATTTGAACTTACCTAGGGGGTCAATAATATGAAAAAGGAAGGTGTCGACGACAGTTGAACGACGACTTCACTCGCCATTACATTATTATTTCGTGGTTATCCGCGGTTTTAATAGGTTCTCAGTTAAAAAGCCAACACAGCCAAAAGTATCTCTCGAACGAAAATTCATACTTTTGCATGAAACAACGCCAAATACAAACTTCACATCTGTGCATGCATTATCAATTCCAATGAAGCATAGCAATGGCAGGGAAGAAAACCTATGCTTTGACGAACGTCGTATTTTTTTCACTTCATTTTTGTTTTTAATAAAATGATTTTAATTTGTTGGCCTATTTTAATTTCCATTTTTATTTCAAAAATGAAAACACTGAAAACATTGTGCTATAATTTTCTTCAGTGCATATTTCGGTTTTAATTGAAATGATTGTGCTATTCTCAGTACTTTTATTTAAGTGATTTATTGATTAGCGAACAAAACTTAATTAGTGCTATTGAGTGAAAAATTTGATACCAAATTCTATTACAACTTTATTAGAGTTAGTAGGTAAGGTTAATTATTTTGAAAGGTCAACTGTTTAAATAATTGTGGCAAAAACTGCCTGAGTAGTTAAGTTTGGGAAAACTAACTCTAACCGTATTTGAATATACAAAGGACTCGACTCTAGATTGTTCTACCTCACATTTTCGACAAAAGTAAGATATTATCACTAACGTACCCCTCATATCGATTATTAGGTTTTGTGCGAGTATGTGGAGCTGGTGGTGCAAATGACTCTGAATTACAGAAATATTTCTTCTCGGAGACGAGAAATGTCGGATTGAAACCTTTATCTTATTTTTCAGAATGAAAGAAGAATTCGAAAAGGATGAATTCGCTGCAGCGTAGGACCATTCAGAGACAAGCTCTTCGTATGAATGTGGAACGTATACGTTATGTTTCTCGTGCGATGTTACATTGATTATATCGTTTTACATTTCCTTGCAGAATATAATGGATATTCAAACTAGTACTACGCAGGAATCATAATTCCTTTACGCAGCAATTCAGAGCGAAGAGGCTTGCATGAGTCGTAGCGGCGAGTCGTTTTCGATATTTGACTTCAATGAGGCCGCATCGCTTCTCCCCGCGCCTCCGCGCCCCCGCGCCCCGTCTCCTTGGGAAACAAAAGGCCGCGAGGCGAGCAGCATCTTCGTCTCTTCCTCCCGCGAGCAGCTCGTTTGCATGTGTGCGTGTGTGTTTATCGCCGGCGAGCAGTTTCCGGCGACCGGTTCCTGGCTTTACAGCCCTCCGCCTCCTCGCCCCTGACGGCGGCAGCGGCTGCTGCTGCTTCGGCTCGCATTGTCGCGTGAGGCCTTTGTCGCCGGCGGCCGCCGCCTCCGCCGCCACGGCCTTCCGAATGTCGCCGGTCGCGGCCCCTGGCGGCGCAGGTTTATGCCCCGGCCCACCCACCCACCCACCCACCCTCTCTCCCCCTCTCTCCCTCTCTCCCTCCCTCGCGGCAGCATCCACGGCGTCCCGAACTCGATAACGGCTTATTCCACTCAGCAGTATTGCTCGACGCGCCCTGCCCTGATCTATTTGCAGGCTGCCTCGAACCAGACGCCGCTGTGGAAACCGCTGTACTCCCTCCAAATTCAATTTGACTTGCGCTTATCGTGGGAATGTTGGAAACGCGCGTTGAGGCATCTCAGAATGGCTTTGTTTCGATTTCAAGATATTAGCGTCGCCGACTTGAATGCTTGTGACTGGACAGGGGCCAATGTATTCAGTTATAAGCAATGTGTAATGTGTTTCCTTGCAAACAAGCTAGATACTTAATAGAAGCTTAAAAAAATTATGGATCAAAAATGTATTGCAATTGATTCAAATAGTATTTGTGATCATTCTTTACCATTCATTCCATTAAAAAATATTTCGGGAAATCTCTGTGAGGCGACGACGTGAGTTCTAAAAGTATTCGTGTCGTTGAGGTTAGGATAGCCCTTCAGAAATAAAGCTTATATTCATAAAAAATATAAATATAATCTAAGGAGCATTAAGTCGAACCTTATTAATCTATCGTTGTCAAATGTATCCCCTTTTTTCACAGTTATTTTTGTATATTTTACATATTTACACCAAACATAACCCATTGAAAATCGGCGTGACCTAATATATTCATTAAATTATTGCACTTACCTGGAGCGTGTGGCATTTCCACAGGTGATAATCGCGATTTTTTTTTTTTGCGTGTGTTGGAAATTCTCAAACCTAAAAAGAAGTAGCAGTATTGTACATCGCCGCCCCAGCTTCTAGCTCATCTCGCACCTCCCCATTGTCTGGCATCCTTCCTCGCCCTGCTCTCGCCAAACGCCGAGTCTCTCGGTATCGTAACGACTTCATTAACGAGCAGTAACAGAGCACATTGACTGCTGAAAAGCGTAATGGTAACAAATGACATTTACTTTACGTCGCGTATTAACCTTTCTTCAGCACCTCCCTTTCTCCGCGCGAAACCGGCTTCTTGTCCTCATATATTTTAATATTCTCTTGTTTTTGTGTTATTACCGACTTCGGGAAAGGAGAGGGTTAGGGGAACGCGCCAGCCGGGGGTATGGCCTATAGAGAGTGACTGATGCGGCTGGGAAGAAAAGGGAATATTTTTCCTTGACTGTGACAAAAATGTTCTCTTCTCAATTTTTCAAAACTGGAAAAGTACCTCCATTTACTCTCCTCCTCTCCGTGGCTCCCGACGCCATCAGAATCTTTCTCCTTCCTTTGCCAACGTTTTCTTTGAGTTCCCGCATATTTTCTAACCCGTTCCCTCCCTATATCGCGCGTTTTCGCTCCAAATTTCCCCTCCCCTCCCCTCCCCGCCCGCCACGCCGCCCCCGCCCGTCGTTTCGCGCCAGTCACCTCGCGGACGGGAGGGCCTCCACACACAGTGGGTGTTGCGCCATTCTAGGCGGACGTCCCCTCGCAGGCCTCAACTTCAACGTTTTTGTTATCTGGGCCTCATTTACACTGCAAGTTTTCTAACTTTTCCTCTCAAGATCTGTCTACGCGTTGGAATATGTCCCGGTATTTCGCGTCTTTCTCAGTCGTGTCGCTAGATATCGCACGATCGCGACCGTGTCAAGCAGCGCTTGCGATCATGCGACTTTTAGTGGCACGAGCGAGAAAGGTGCGAAATGCCGTGTGATATTCCACCGTGAACATGGAGGCTTGAGAGGCAAGGTTAGAAAAATCGCACTATATTGTGTCGTATGATGGTGCTTTCTGGCGAGAACGTGCGCCAGGGGTGCGTGGCGTACTGGCTAGCGCCTGCTCCTACCATCGCTGGGGACCGAGTTTGATTTCCGGCCAACATTGGAATTTGTGGTGGACGAATGGAGTTCTCAATATTTTTTTTCCGATTTCACCCGTTTCTCGTGCATCTTATTCCTTTTCTCCACCAATATCGCTGTTATCTACTGATGGGTCATAGGTCATGACGCATGGGTCTTACGATAATCACACGTGTTCTCTACTCATGCAGAGTGCTCTGTAGTTGCGAGACTGGCATACTCTCCTCTTACCCCCTTCCCTAAGAAACTTCAATATGCTGTGCGCCATGTTTGAATTGATATGTTCGATCAATTCACGTTTTCTTCACTTAAAAGTGGAGACCTACGTTAATAGTTTCACTTAAATTTGTGATCATACTTTCATGTTATTCCCGGTCACCCTTATTTTGATATGTCTAGATTAGTACAACATGATTATACCGACCTTCTTTTTTCATTCCTAGGTCCACATCATTTTTCCTTTCTCATGCCCGCATTCATTTGAAAGTGCGTGTTTCCGCGTGAAAATAAAAATCGATGTTTGCAGCCTGCGATCGGAGGCACGCCTTCTCCTGCCAGAATCGCCCCTCCGCCCACCGTGCGCCCGCCCCGCGACGTGCAGTCTGCCTCCGCCATCGCCACCGCGTCTCCCTCGACACTCCAGTCATGCATCTTACTTCCACATATAGAGACAGTGCCCGAGACGAACTGCGCGCATGTATATATGTATACCGCCGAGCGCGGGGCGCGGGCGCGGGGGCGGCCGTAGTAGCTTCGCATTTGTCACCTTTCATATGCAAAATAAGGGTGAGCATCGCCCACTTTTCACCGCCAAGGGGGTAATATTGAAGTAAGGGGATGTTTATGTGGATTCAGAGACCAATATTCGCGTATAGCGAGCGAGCGAGAGAGGGGTAGCAGCGCCCGGGAGCGTCGAGCGAAGGGGGCGGGCGAGGGACGGGGCGCGAGCACGTAGACGGCGGCGGTGGCGATGTCTGCGGGGAGGGAAGATGGAATGTGATAGAGACAATTCACGGCTGTATATCTTGACTTTCACTGTTCCCAAGGAATTTGCCCCGTTTCTTGCCTTCTTTTTTTTTTCTTCTGGCGCGCGGGCCCGGCACGTTTCTTTTCTTTCGTGTTTTACCTTGTTGGGCGCGCCCATTCGCTTGCAAAGTGAACATGTTTATTCCGTGGGGGGAGGGGCGCGTCCCGGGCCGCGGAGAGCGCCTTTCCCCCGGGCGGGGCCGCGCGCTGGCGCGGGCGCCGAATTGCTTCATTGACGCGCGTATTGAAAAGTACTTTTTTCCCTGCGAGCGGCGCGTGCAGGGGGGGCTGTCTGACTCCATTTCCCCGATTGCTGTTCGGCTGCCGTTCGCAAACGCCGGCGATTTGGGCGGCGCGCCGCGTGAAAAATGGCACGGACTGGCCCGCGCGTGCGTGTTTTGGATGTGGGATGTTTGCGGATTGTTTTGGTAAAACTGGCGGAATGTATTAGGTTGCGAGTAGCGGAACATGTGAAGGCTGAGGTGTGTTTGAGACAGAACGATTTCAAGAGTGTTAATATTTAGCAGCAAGGGCTGCATGAAAAGCTAGACGTGTCTGTGATTGGTAAGAGTGAGGAGCAAAATTTTTGTTTTTAGATAAAATCAACTTCATAAGCGAAATTCCGATTTTAACTTTTGAGACAGATGATATTGAAATTTCAAGTTTTAAGAATTTCAAAAATAGTATTTAATGGTGCGTTTGGGTTATAAAAATAATATTGAAAAAATAAACTTGCCAACCATATATTTGTACACGGTGAGAAAATTCTTGTTACCGTAATTTCAAGATCAGGAAATTGTGTTTTGTATTCCGATAATAGTCGGTGATTTTCGACTCTTTACAATCACTCTTTCTGTTTGTAATACTCCAGATGGCAGTCAAGTCCATCTCTGGCATCAACTTACTCGATAAACAACCAGATTTGTCACTTTAAGGGAATTCCAGTGTTGATCGCAGTCGGCCTTCTTACATAAACCATCGCCTTTGCGGCATTCTCGACCTGCCTTCCATTATCGATCACGCAAAGAAAACAAAAAAGGGCGCTGTCGCGTCGCGCGCGCGTTATAGACTGGCGCGGGCGCTCATAAGAAATGAAGAACGGGCTGCGGCGCGCGCGATGCGTCTTCTTCCGAAGCGCGATGGCTCCCCACACTCAGCGAAACAAACATATGAGCGCGTTGAGAGCAGTTGACAGCCGCGGGGCGAACCGTTGACGAGGAATGGCAGGTCGTATCGCGCACGTATCCCGCCCTCAAACAAAAGAGATGTATTTTCATTTCCTCCGGCCTGCCTGTCACCTCGAATTCTTATTTCGGCAAGAGTAACGACGCGACGCGACGCGCTGGCCCACGGCCTCCGCCCAGAGGCCCAGGCTCAGCGCGAGGTGGCGGCCGCTGACGAGCGAGGGTGGGTGACGTCGGAGCCGACGGGTTGAAGTAGTTGGGCTTTCCGTGTGTTTCGTTGTATCTTGCTGGATCGGCCCTCATTTTTATCCCCCTGTAATGTCATCTCCTCTTTCTGCCTGGTAAATCGTAGTGAGAGAAGTCGTACCCATTTTTTTTTTAGTATTGTGCAAACATTTATTTGCTTCAATTGCATAACAGGCTGTGTAAGTTGTAAAGGAAATTGTCCACGTGGAAACAATTGAAGAGCTTCTTCCGAAAGTCATTTTATCTCCATGAAACATTGTTTCAGGAAGGAAAAGTATTCCATTCAGCCTTAAATATAGTTCATGATAAGATTCAGCGGTTTTCGGATCCCGTTGAACAACGCAATTCTTGAAGACAGTGTGTGACAGCGTGATGGAGAAGCGTCCCACGAATATGTTGATTTGCAAAACTAGAAAATAAACGAAGCTGGAGATACATCACTTCGGGAATAAGCTCATCAACTAATTTATATTTTAAAATGCAGTATATAATTAGAGATAACAGTCAACACTTTTTTAAGCTTACCTGACGTATCCGATTCAGTTGAAAAATTCAGAGAATAATGATTAGAACACATATCAATGTTAAAAGGAGGAGGAGGAACATAGCATATGGTCTAAACTATGCAAGATTGCTGTAATGATAATTCTAAAATCGAAATCAATTCTTGCCTTTATGGAATCACATCTTTTATCGAATAAAAATAGGGATAGGTATTTAGGTCGCTTTTTGTCATTATAGCCTTATGGCATCGTTAAAGTTTGATAGCTGCCTGGAGTCGTGACGTGTTTTCGCATACACTCCTTGTAATCTTCAGTTGTTTTTTTTTCTTGGCAGTTACAGTAAGTACATTGTCGAATTATCTTATTCTTCGTCAGTACCATCGCAAGCGCCGATATCCTTCGCAGCGAACATACATTTTCACCCTCTTAATCATCCCCAACTCGTCAAGTGCGCTCTCCGCCCGTCGTGTCGCGGACGAGTCGCCTGTTTGTCGGGATCTCTACTCCCTGTCTCCCACCCACCCCCACCACGCCCCCCTTCCCCACCCCGAGCTGCCGCCGCCGCCGGCGCGCGCGGCTAATGCGACATTATGTATGCATTATTTGGCGTCGCCTGTATCTGCGCGCCGCGCCCCGCCCTACCCCCCGCCCCGCCCCGTGTCAGTCTACCGTGACTTTTCGCCTGTGCTCGATGGCTTTGTTGCTTTGTGCTCTGTTAGCGACGGAAACAGTCTCGGTACTTTACCACACTTTTTTTTTCTTTTACATCGTCGGTTCCTTTTTTTTCATTCTTCTCTTCCCTTCTTACAGAAAAAAATGCCGACTTTTCTTCCTTTAGATCTTTCTGATGGAAGGGTAATGACATGTTAAGACTCGGATATTGCGAGAACGTGGGAGGGGTGGGGGGGTTCTGGTGACAAGGGCGGAATTCAAGAGTTATTCTGTCAAATTGACGCGGTATTGCCCGGGAATGCGGTAGCGGCGGTGGCGACGGCGGCTGACGCAAATGGGGCCGAGACCGGCGCTGGAGGGGGACGCGGAGAAGCCGAGACGGAAGAACGAACGCGGGAAAAAGAAGGGTGGGAGGCAGGAAAGAATCCGACCGCACGTCTGGCTGCTTCGAGATGTCCTCTATATGTCACGTGTAAGCCTTGCTCGCCTGCAGTCAGCAACCCGCGCTTCAGAAATCTCCTCTGGAATTTGCATTCCGCCTTCTTGCCGCGGCCGCGGGGGCCGGCGGCGGAGCGGGGCGGGGGCGGGGGCGAAGGAGTTGAGCGGTCGCGTTCGATGGCACTGGGACGTGTGAGGTATGACGTGGACGTGCGTTGAGGCATCGTGTTTGAGTCTGAATCGGTAGGACTAGTATGCTCCGAAGTAGGATCTTACAGTACTCGGTATCGGATGTGCCGGTGACGATTTTTATCGACGGGTAGTTGCGGGCTGTGAACTGAGATGATAGCGAAAGCAAGACAACATTGGAATGGATTAAGTGTTGGAGAGAGCTCCTTTTGAACGGTACTTTGCCAATGAATAGTAAAGTCGGCAAGGACAATAAGTGTGTGTAATAATGTCTTTTCAATGAATATGGTTGGAGATGTGGCCGGAAGCCGATAGAAGTGTAGAAAGTAGATAACGAATTGTATTATTATCTCCAAACTTAGACATTGAATATATTGACCCAATTTGTGTAAGCTGTGTGAATGAATGTAATTTAAAGGAACATGCATAAAAGGATATTTAGGTGATTAAAAAAATACTATTACCTGTCTTTCATAGAACATTATTAGGTAATTTCGGCATGTATGAAACGATACGATACACATGATAGCGATATACTGCATTGGCTTGGAGAACGTACAGCTTCGGCCTCTGCCGTGACTGCGAAGAGGTGGAGTGGGGGAGCGCGGAGGCGGCGACGTCGGGCGTGGACGGCGGTGGGGGTGGCTTGCGGCGGAGGAGCGGGGAAGGAGGGGCGGGGCGACCGTAGTGCATACGTATCCCATTCCGCGACCGCCCCGCCCCTTCCCCGCCCCGCCCCTCTCGCCCCGCCCCGCGCCGCCCCGTTCTCGCAGCAAGAATATTCGCAGAATCATCGCGGGGGTAACGGATGGCGCCACTCAGTAGGATCGTAATGCGCCCGCTGATGTTGTAAGTCTTCCGGTCGTTGCGTTCGCGGTTCCGGGGATCCGCCCGTCTTTTTTTTTTTTATTCTTTTTTTTTTCTTTCGGAGCGGTTCAAAGAGGTCGTTACCTGCGCGTTTGCGCGCTCTTCTAAATGACCGCGCTCTTTTCGACTGATGAGCACATCTTACTTGCTTCAGAACGGTTGGTATCTGGCGAATTAACTCGCGTGTAATAGCGAGCGGAAGAAACTAATGTTACAGAATGCTGAGAATAGTTCGTTTTATAAGTGAATAGTGATGTGGAAAATTCGTTTTAGGTCACTCTGAAATGTTTTACGCCTTTATACCTTCTCTGAATTGATATTTTGTGGTTCTATTGCCTGGACGTTTGGCAGTTGCAGTGGAGAGTTGCGAATTAATATGCTGTATCGAGTATTTGGGGCGAGTGCTTTGAATAAAGTATCTTCTATGAACCTGGACAGCCCTCGCTTTCTTCTCTTAAATAAAATGATGTAGAGTTGGAATTAATTGGTCATTAATTTTTTAGTCATTGATTGGTTTTGGGACTAGTTATTACGGACTCGTGTAAACTATTGTTTATTTAATAGACGTTTCACGTAGGACACTTATGATGCCCTAATTTGGAATCCTCTTCTGATGACTCCTACTACTGCACCTTCCATGAAAGGTACCAAATAAGGGATCAAAATCATATGTGTACAATGTGAAACGTTTGTTAAATAAACAATGGAAGTTTACATAGGCCTGTAATAATTGGCCCCAACACCAATCAGTGTTAAAAAAACTAACAAAAAATATGCATTTTTGAGTCACACGTATCTTAACTAGTTTAATTGAAAATGTTTATTTTCAAAGCGTTTCTTAAACTTTGAAAGAAGTGATGTTAGCCGAGAAGAGTGAAACGATGTGTTGATGACGCTCAGCTCTTCAGCATCGCTGCGCAAGTGACGGGACGTTGTAGCGACGCAGCCGTATTTCCCGAGGAAGACGTGCGAGAATGGATGCGACGTTCCACTGGCGGCCCCGTGCGCGTGAGCGTGTACAGCGGTGGCTTGGCAGTCCGACGCGAAGGCGTCCGCCCAGCCTCGCCTCGCCTCGCCTCGTTTCGGTCGAGAATCATTGTCGGATAATGAACCTTCACTCCGTAATTAGATTCGATTAATCTCGCGAGAATCGATTAAGGGTGTCACGCGGAGTAAATTAAGGCAGTAGTTACACTTGCTGTACCTAGGCGGGGGCGCCCCGTTATCAGTTGCGGCCTGACGGATGGTCCTCATTTAGCGGGAGCGGGTGTCGCGCGTCGGGGCGCAGGGTGGGGGGGTGGAGGGGCGGGGCGGGGCGGGGGCGGAGGACCCGTGAGGTGCGGGGGAGGTTCTGGAAGCTGGGCTGGAAAGAAAAGCAGCGTCCGAAGGACGAAAGAAATTAAAAGCATAAGGCAGTGCTGTCCAAAGACTAGACGTCGTCGCCCAGACACGCTCTTGTTGTTGGTGAGAATCTTTTTCACGTATTTTAATAATGCAAGGAGAAATTGGCGCATTCGTATATAATTTTCTATTTACTGTGAAAGGAAATGTGGAATGTACATCAATAATAAATTATCAGCTGGACTTCAAAAGTAAACATTTTCGTATTTTGAGTGCGCTACTTTTTCGCTCCTTTGAATGTTTCGTCAGAAATTTAAGAATAGGGAAAAATTATTATATGGTATTAATTTTACATTATCTACCATTAAGGAACATTTCATTCTGTGGTAGTGTTTGGGAGAGGGCAGTGAAATGACTTTTGTAAGGTGAGCAACGTGTAACAGCTTGTAAACGCGTTTGGGCGACAGCGATGAACCTGAGCGAAGCACCATCAAATCGCCGGTGTAGGACCAGCGCCATCTTGACACGAGAGCGAGCTGCGCGGGAAGAGGGGGCGGGTCGCTCGCATGTATCTGCCCGGCCCGCTCCGCCCCGCTCCGCCCCGCTCCGCCCCGCCCCGCCCCGCCCCGCTCCGCCCCGCCCCGCTCCGCTCCGCCCCGCCCCGCCCCGACCCGTCCCGTTCCGAACCGACCCGCCCCCGTCCCGCTCTGCCTTGCCCTGCCCCGCCTGTCCCGTCCCGCCCCGTCCCTCTCCGTCCCGCCCCGCCCCGTCCCGCTCCGTCCCGCCCCGCTTCGCCCCGCCCCGTCCCGCTCCGTCCCGCCCCGTCCCGCTCCGTCCCGCCCCGCCCCGTCCCGCCCCGCTTCGCCCCGCTCCGTCCCGCTCCATCCCGCACCGTCCCGCACCGCCCTCCATAGGTTCTCCCGTGGGCCGAGGCCATCCGCCCCCTCCCCACCCTCCGTGAAATTTAGTGGCGCGGTGGAGCGACGCGCCCGCGTGCCCGCCCGCCCGAAATTTACACGGTGCGTCCGCCGCGGAAGGGGCGCCGCCGCGTCGCGTGGCCCGCGCGCGCTTTGCCCAGCACTGGGGAGGGGGCGCGCCGTTGGGAGCGCTGAATGGTAATCAAGGAGGCCGGGGCGACGACACGGGAATTAAAAGAAAGTAGGAGCGCTGCAGGTTAAATTAAAGGAAGCACAGGGCGCGACGACAGATCGGCTGCGGGCGATATCTTCTCCTCGCCCGCCCGCCCGCCCGGTTGCTAGCTCTCCCGCCCATTCGTTTTCCGCGCCACTCGCTTTCTACGTGCTTGTCTCGACTTCCCTTTCCCACTGCCCTTTTCCACCTTGTTGTGTTCCATCCGGTTGCTGTACATTATATGACGATCATGGCCTTCCACACTTTTGTTCGTCAGGTATCTACTTTGTCCATTTGTGTAACTCGTTACCCTAAGCATTTCTAGATTCGTTGAAATCTACTCTTAATATTAATGCTTTTTCTCCTCCAGATAATCGCCACTTTCACTCGTTGCGGCTTCGTGCGGAAAACTGTCGATACATTTGGGAGCCACGTTTTGTGTGCTCGGGCGTTATGAACAAAGTCAAAGTCCGTCAAAGGTGCCTTCTTCTCATCACCTATTAATACCTTTATCGTATACTTTTGATCTTCCACTTCGCGAACCCTCCGAATATCCATTTACTAACGCTTGAATGACCCTTTAGGTCGGAGACACTACTGCTAATTTTAGGGCGTTGTTCGTGACGGCGATGCTTTGATGATATCGTACTTCAGAAGAAAATTATCGAATCGTCTTTCCCATTTGCTGTAAGGAGTAGGCCAAGTCGATACCATGTATGACCTCCGACATTTCCAATCGCTTTACATTTTCATGTGGTCTTATTTTGAATCAGAGATTGATCAGACTGACGGTTTTTAATGCACAAGTAACGAATGTAACGAATACACAAGACCTCTGACCCTCTCTTTCTCGTTACCCCTCCCACACTCCATTCAGTCTTTCATCTTCCTTGTTTATTTTTTCTCCGAAACGCTTCCTCCTCCTGTCTCTACCTCCGCCATTCGTTCTTCGTATCCTTTTCCATCTGTGTCCTATTATTTTTCTTTATTTATCTAATCTCATTTTTCTATCCTCCTCCCCTTCCCTAAGTCTTCTTACCACTGTCTTCGTCTTCGATGATTGATTAGTGATTCCGGTTGCGTCTACTACCAAGGCCGTCAGTCCCGTGTAGTGCACGTTTTATCGCGTGAGGTTGTGGTGACCCTCCTCAGCCATGTCCGGCGTCAACCTACTCGTCGACTCTCGGGTTTCCCTAATCAGGTATCTCCCCCAACGGGGCACCACCCCTGTTGAGACACGCATGAAGCTCCCGACCGGTCTCCCAGTATGTGTTGTCGAGTAGAAAATGCAATTGGAGGTATGTGTAAGTAAGGGGTGAGGATATGATCAGGAAAATATCGTGCGTGGTCCGTGGCCCGTTTGTTAGGATACTGTTCCGGCATTTGGCTCGTGCTGATCATGATACTATCGCATCTACAGAATACTGTCGATCAGAGGAGCAGGCTGCTAGAATCCTCCTCCAGACAGCGGCTGAATTCAACATAAGAGTAGCTATCTAGTGTTTTTCACACGGTATCTCCCTGTCCGCCCTTCTGTCTCTCTCTTTCCTTGTCCCTCTGTGCGTCTGACGTTTCTGGATGGCCGCGACCGTCTTCCCGTGCACCTCCTCGGGGCTCGGGGCCGCCTTCTCGCGGATGGATCCGCCGCCTGTCCGCCTATCAATCAGCGGCGGCGCGGGTCTCTCGCGGGAGCCTCCCCCCGCCCCCCCGCACCGCCGCCGCACCGCTCGCGCCCCTTCGCCAGGAGCCGGCGCAGAGACGGCACGAGAAGAATGCCCTGCGTGCCCGAATTATTAAATCAGTTCGCTTGGCTGCCTCGCCACTCCACGCGTCCATTGGCTGCCTGGATCTAGGTCTAAACGGTTTTGGGGACGATTGTTAAGTAGATGAATTGCACGCGTTCAGAGAGGTGTATGCTAATTGGTGTGAGAGGTCGGAGAGAAAAAAAGCCTGGCAACAGTTGTGTTGTGGTCTTCAGCGGATTGGACTGTCTAGCGTGCCTTCCTCGGTAATGTCTAATACTTTCAACCAGGTGATTCACTGACAACCAGGTCAAATAATACATGGACCTATCAATAATATAAAGAACCTTATTACTTAAGGTGAATATCTATACCTCAACAGTTAAAATACAAAGTAACAAAAGCCACAAAGTTCACGAAAACAAGATGATTGTCAAACAATACATGAATTTATCAGTGATACGGAAGTCTAATACTTCCGACATTTGAGAACACTTTTCATCATTCAAGTTGTAAAAATATTTAAAAGAAAATTAACAATTTTAAAATAAAATAATTATGAAATAGAGATGGTTGGGAGAAAACGATGAGTTTATGAGACTTGCTTACATGCCTAATAACACACCAAGACAGTATTATCGAAATGGAAATGAGTTACTACTTCCTGGTTAAACGAAAAAGGGTAAATAATCTCTAGGAGGGAACTTTGTCTCGACGTACATTTGAAGTACATGAGGATAAGGGTAGGTCCTGCAAAGGAGGTTGCTCGAATGTTGCTCGAGAGACTGGCGCGAAGGTCGCGTCTCAGCTACGCTCGACCTCGTATCAAACTTGGCCTCTTGGATCCGCCGCTAAGGACTCATTGTGATGCTCAGCAATACAGCGCACCCTCTCCCTCCCGGCTCGGCCTTCTGCGCGTTATTAGTGAACATTCTAGCACACAGCGCTAAAAACTCCCGACACTTAATCTCTTTGTCGTCGCCTCCTCAGCTCCATGACATCCCCCTAGTTTTCACACCCTCTTTCTCAGTCCAGTCCCGGCCGTACGCGCTTGATATTTCTCGGCAAATTTCGTTGTTAGACTGCTTTGCATCGCTTTTCTTGGATTTTTTTTTTTTTTTTTTTACAAAATCTAGTGGAAAGATCGCATGCTGTCTTGTAGATTTGCAACGTGGAGGGACGTTCGTCGGACAAATGTAGAAATGTTTTATCTTTGCACTCCTTGTCTTCGACTGTTAATTTAAGATACAAGTGAGGTTCAGAGAATTCAGAAAGAACATCGCTACTTCTTTAGGTGCGTCGCACATATTTCATTTCACCGTAGTGTTATCTCCAGTCAAATCGAGTCAAATGAAATCAAATCGAATCAAATCGAGACCTTTTATTTGGGTTCACGGCTACTCTGACTTAGATATTTTTGACTGTTGAAAGAGGACAATCAATATTTACTTTCAAAGTTACGAAGAAGACCTATAATTCTCATCGTATTGAAGAAACATTCCAGAACATGGAGCAAAATGTCGAAAATGTGTGCATTTTTTTCTAATAATACTAAGTCAACTCATCATCATCCTCAACTCTCAACCCATCCATTTACGGAGTCTACCCTTCAAACATATATTTCTGTTTATCCAGTCAGCTGTTTGTGCGTGTCTATTTAAATGCATCTAAACATGTTTCGCTCCCTTCTTGGCTGTCGTTTGAAATTCAATTGATTTCAAATTATTATAAAAGCAATTTGAAGATAACAATGGAGAAACGTACAGTATTTGGTCAATTAATTGTTTCACTTTCTTGAAATGTATTGCGTGATATTTACCCTCCTTTTACTGTAGATTTTTATCACTATAAATTGTGGTATATATTGTGGAATATCAATGCTTGGTTCTGGGGCCAGTGGACCATCGAAAACCTCGTTGCCTCTCGTCCCTTTTCCTTCTGCCGCCGCGCCTCCGTGCCCAGCGTGGGCCACAAACGTCTCCGGCACTTCGTCTGCCGGCAGCGGCGCGCGGTGGCAGACTTCTCGCGTTGTCGCCACTTCATCTCCCCCACCCCACCCCACCCCTCGGCTCTCCGTCGCCCGTTGTTTCGTCTCGTTTAAACAAACACATTCGTCCCGAAAGCAGGGGGAATATGTACACTCACGCCCTGGAAGAGTAATACGAAATACGTGGCCCTCATTTAAGAACTATTTAAAAATGCCATCAGCGTGAAACTGGCGGAGAGAGGCCCGAGAAGAAAGACACATCCTCTCTCCCCCCGTCCCCTCATTATATTTCTTACGATATCTTTGCATCTCGTCGCCCGACGACGGCATCTGGGGTGTTCTTAATTTCTTCCTTTTTTCCTACCCCACCCCCACCCCCTCTTCTTCCTCCTCGAGAAAAAAGCTCTCGTTGCGAAATTATCCCCGTAGTGCCTGGGTGCTTAAAGGAAGAAATATTTCGCAGCGTCTTAATCTGTCTGGTATTTATATGTGCGCCGTTCCGTCCCGTCCGCTGTCGCCCTCGTCGTCGTGTCGTCGTCGTCTTCCGCGCGCGTCCGAGGAAGTGGCCTTCGGGGAGATTGCGGGCGCCGCGACGCCCGCGTCGGTTCTCCATTGCGCCGGTCGCTGTTCTGTCGCCGGCCTTGTCGCTGGTGGCGTCTTCGCTGCCGCTGCCGCCGCGTCGGCGGTACGGTCTTATGGAGTAAATGAGATCGCTTTGAAAGGTTTCGAAACAAATGAGACATTTTTTTGCTTGTGAAGCGTGGTTTGTGAAACTTTTCTACCGCCTGTTTGTGTGGGTTGTAGAACAATGAATAGTAGTACTTCTTGGCATCATGCGGGATTATTTCGGTAAGTATTGTTCAATTTAAAACATTAACACATTACAAAAAACATTAATACATAACATAAATTATTACATAAAACAGTAATGTAATATTATTGTTTTATGTAATTCTTCGCCATCCCACGTTACTACGATCAGAATAAATTTGTATATCTAAAATAACAGTGAGATGAGAAAGAGCTGATTATATATTATGATATTTTAAAAAGTTTCATTTAATAACTAATAATAAAGCTAATTTTTTATGAAACTTGATAAAAAAATCATATTTTTTAAGTCTTTCTCAGATGCCTTTGACCTGCCTTGTAATGTGAAATAACATATGCATCCCGCTACGCAGTGGTGTGTTGCGGTGTATTTCTTTCCCCTTGGGCATGCATGTAGAAATCTGTAGTGATTTGCCCACTTCCAAGTGCTCCGATGTTTTGGATAAACTAACAAAAGGTTCTATGGAGATATATTGTTCACTGTGTTCAAGGGCGCTTGGTTTACTTTAGGGCATTCATATTTTTGTCAAGACTCGTGATGTTGTGCCTCGTAAAGGTAAACTCAGCAAATCAAGTTGTTGAATCGAGTTATTTTCCCCGTAAGTGGTACCATAATGCTTGTTAATTGTATTCCGCATGGCCGACGTGCACGTTACGGCGATGTCTTCAGTGCATTTATTCGAGGCTCTATCCGCTATTTAGTCTCCCTTGCAAGCTGGCTGTTGATTGCAAGTAGGGAATCGATAGAACACTGTACCTGGCGCATCTGATAACACCGTTGGTAACGGCAGCAACTCCTCGAACAGGCCGCCGCCCTCGCCCCCAACCCCCGCCCCCGCCCCCGCCCCCGCCCTCGCCACCAACCCCCACCCCCTCCCTCGCCCTCGCCACCGCCCCAGGCCCCGCCCCCGGCCCCTCCCCCGCCCCCGCCCGTGCACTGTGCTTCCGCGCTGGCGCAGCCACAAGCCGTTCGCATCCTGGCTGGCGGAGCGCTGGCTGCTCTTACAACCCAATTTACATTTATTCCACACCTATAAACCTATAAACGAGGGAAGGGCCTTCGTTCGCTCGTTCGCGGACGAAACTTGGGAATGTAAACTCGCGGGCGGTAACGTTCCCCGCGCACGCGACGACGCGGCCGCGCGCCCGCCCCGGCGGCGGTCGCCGGCAGCGCGCGTCCGATCAGGGGCCTCCGCTTCTAGTACTTAGGGAAGAGCACCGGTTGCTGTATTGCATTCCTTCTGTTCGCTTCTATTGCGGGAAACAAAGATTAAAAAAAGGATTGTGCTCGCAACTCAATGTAATTTATCTCCGAAGATTTTTGCACGTACGCGTACTCTGTAAGTCTGTGACACGTACGTCTACTCGTACTGGTACAAGTAGTACTGTACACGTTATCTCAAGCACTCGCACTTATTATACTCTTTGAAAAGAAGTTGTGATTAGGTATTGGTTGTTTTAAGCGACACTGATTCAGACATAACGAGCTTTATGATACGTAACTTAAATATTAAGAGGAGTGTGTTTTGGGTGCCATTTTTACAAGAAATATGACTAATGTTCGGAACATTGTTTACTGTCACCGGAAGAAAGCCTTGTTGTGGGCTGTTCAATATCTTACTCATCCGTCTCGATTTTCGTCTCGAGATTCGACCTCTTCAGGGAATTCGTCATTGATGATCTCTAATACTTCATTTCATCAAAATTACAACTCGTTCACTTTACATTTGCAGACGGAGCGCTGCGATCTGTTTACATGAGGTCACCGCCGACTGAATGAGAAACGCGCGGTCTGCAGTAGATACTGACAGTTTAATATGATATAGATGGCGGTGAGCAGCACGCAGAACCCCGGCGGGGCAAGAACATAACATTAAGCAGTAGATAAGTGCAAAGAAGAAATAAAATATTGTACGTGAATGTTGTGAATAGCGTGTGGTGTGATCTATTTTGTTGTATATTATCTTAATCATTTAAGAGCACGACTCCAGCTCACTGTCAGAAAGGCATAATTCGTCAGCTGTGTCCGTAGCGCTTATGCTGCCTTCGGAGACAGCTGATTGGTCAGATGCTGATTGACATCGGGGCCATTCGTGTATTCTCGGTTGTGTGTTCGAGCCTTCACTTTCAAAACAACATTAGTTCCTAATTCTGCCGTCTGCAAATGTAAAGTGAACGAGTAATACTTCATTTTTTATTGTCACCCTTCAAACGATCGTTAATTAGAAAAATATTTTAATTAGACTCTGAAGAAAATCCACTTCCTGCAAGACACCCATCATAATTACCGCGTGCATGACTTATTTACCAAAGCCAATATGACCGCCTGCTCGGCTGTTGTTCCTGGCGCTTTCCTTTCCGCTCCTCTCCTCTGCCTCTTGCCGAGGCCCGCGGGCGGCACCCAGTGACCCCCGGCGCGGCAAAGGGCGCCCGCCCCCTCGCCGCGCCTTTCAATTTCCACGGAACATGTACATTCTCCGTTATGGCTGTAGCGCGCTATAGAATTTATAATTTTATTTTTCCCTCCAAAAACAAAGACTTTTCTTCGGACATCCGGAGCAAACTTTCATCACGTTCTCTGCCCTCTCGCCCCCTCCTCCCCCAACACGGCGCTTTGCATAATGCTCCCGATAGGCTAATTGAATTAAAACGAGACGAAATCAACTCCCCCCCCCCGTGCTAATGTATTCTGTGCGCAGAACACCGCTCCTCACACTGGCCTGTTATTAGCGAAGGTTTTGAGAACTGCGCGAGAGCGGGGGCGGCGCCGGGGGACGAGCGGGGGGGTCGGAGGGGGGGGCGCGGGGGCGTAAGACATGAACGTCGAACGACTCACGCGATATCTGGCGGTAATTATCCCAGACGCGAACCCACCCGGGGCCCCATTACGCAGATAGGAACCGGACGGGCGCCGAAGATGGGCATTTCCTACTGACTAAAGGGCGGCCGAACGAACGGGGAATTCGGGCTTTTCGTGGGGGGAGCCGCAGTTGTTACCGGTTAATGTTGGCAGCACTCGAACTCTTCGATAAGGGCGCGCGCACGCCGCTGACCGCTAGCTGAACAGATACGGTTGGGGAATGGGGCACGGAACGACTCGCGCCGAGGTGATGCCCCGCCTGAAGTAGATTCTGCGTTCCTAGTTACTTTTTAAACGTTGAAGATAAAAGTGTTGTTACGCGTACTTGATTCGTGGAACGTAATGATACGGATGCTTTGGAACATGTTTAAGGGGGCTTTGTAATATTTATTTCAGAAGAACGAAAGTTTTTATTGATACACAACGCACAAAATATTGATATTTAACGTAATCACTAAAGAAATTGTAGGTGTGTTTGGAGAAAAATTCCAAAATGATTGTGGTCGTGAATATTTGTTGCTTCGGAATTACATACATGATGTGATCTTAAGAGTTGAAGATTTGGAAAGAAAGGGTTCTGACTGAAAGTTGGACTGGAAGACATGGCGAGATTCCAGGATTAGCATTAGAAACAGAAATAGTTGGTGATAAGTAACGACAATGGTTGTGAGGAAGAGCCTTTACAGCAGCATTCTGTAGATAGTTGAAGGGTGAGAGAAAATCTCCGGAGAATCGCGGAGATCTTTAAAAATGCACCTTGCAATTTAAAAATACCTTTTCTTTGAAATTATTGTGTGCTAATGACATCGTGGAGGTTTATTTCAGAAATGTAAAATGAATAGCTACGCAGTTGATAATAATGGAGCAGGAAGAGGAGGTTACCCAGTTGCTTTATTGTCACCCACTTGCGTATTGATAGGATAATCGAACAAACGAGCCACGGATCGCGCGCGATGTATCCTTCGTCATCTTTGTCCCCCCTCCCTTTCCCTGTCACACACCCACACCCCCTCTGTCACACATGTCGGGAGCTTAGGGCCCGTCCCGGCTGGAGCGGTGCCCCACTGGCAGGGATAGTGGTCAAATAAGTGCCTCCGCAAACCACAGCATAGGCCGACGCCGGATTTCACTGTTAAGCCGTAGAGGAACACCTCCACCCCTCGCGTTATAACGTCCACTAATTACGGAATTAATGACCATAGACGTAGACGCGCCCACAAACAAAATGAGAGCAAGAACGCTGGTCCGCTGCTCGAGCGACGTCCAAGGCGGTCGTCGGCGGGCGTGTGTCCGTGCGTGGCAGCGGTCGCCGCACGGAGCATGCTCGAGCGGGCGCGCGCCCCGCCCCTCCCTGCCTCGGAGCGCCGGCGCCTGCCCCCCCCCCCCACGGCGCGCGCGCGCCCGCGCCCGCGCTCTCAGGGAAAAAAAGGAGGACGCCGCCTCCCTGCCCCCCACCTCCCTCCGTGGCGGCGGAGCCGATCGGCTATTGACTTGTTCGGAAGCGTTCGACGGGCGCGCGTCGGCCAACCCCATCGGCGGCGGACGCGGCGCGCGCGCGGGCCCCGCTCGCCCATTCGCCCGCGCCCGCGCCCGCGCCCGCGCCCGCGCACGCCCTCCGCCGCCACAGCCCGCGCGCATCCTGATTGACAGCCCGCGCCGCTGACCGCTGCTGGCGGAGCGCTTGGCGACAACGCACTCTGCACAAGCCAGCGATTAAAAATAAAATATTTGTAGGCAGCGCAAAGAGTGAAGACGAAGGAAATGAATTGACATTCTTCTTCACTCATCACGCCATTTGTAGCGTGTAATAAGGTCGCATATCGCTAAAAGACTGTTAAATTGTCACGAATGCAACGTTTGTTTCTAAGTCTCAGCTGGTTATATCTGTGGGCTCGTATCCATCGGCGGACTCGAGCGCTTGGCGGAATGGCCACAACCAACTCTACACAAGCCAACGATTAAAAAAAGTCTTTGTAGGCACGGCGCGTAATGTAAAATGCTAGTTTGTAAAATTAAATGTAAAATTTGCATTGAATGTAACTTAAGGGCGGTATTTCAATATTAACAATTATATTTGTCGTTTCTTTTAGCTTTACTGTTTGTATAAAGAGTTTTTGTACAACACTTTCTTTTTCTCAAAGCGAATTTGTTAAGTAGTGGTCCAGACTGACAGAGGGGCTAGCCCTCGCGTACCGGTCTTCTACTACGGCTAGGTCGACGCTTAGGTCGTGTACACTTCACGTTATATAATAAACACACATACTGTGGGCAGGGCAAATGTCATGAAGGGTGGAAACGAAGGAAGTGAAATGACCTTCACCCTTCACGCCATTTGTAGCGTATAATTACATCGCTGATCGCTAAAAGTTTGTTAAATTGTCACGAATGCAACGTTTGCTTTTAATTTTCAGCTGGTTATATCTATCTAGAAGGTTGTGTGCTCGTATCTCGATGAATACTTCGTTTCCGGATCTCGATGGTGAATTTTAAAAAAAATTATTAAAATGCTTATAGTTTTTGAAATAAGATTCCGTGCTAATGCTAGATATGAACAGGTCGAAGTTTTGTATGACTTATTGTCTGCGGAGTGAGGATGAAATATATTTGTTTTTACAAAAAATATTCAATATTAAATTATCATGGAATCAAGGAATCCGCGTTTGCGCAATTTTCCCCAAAACCTTATCGTCTATTTTTGAATAACCTACTCGGCACATGAAAATCAATGCAGTTATACCTTGCATATAGAAATCTTTTGAACTGTTAAGGCTGTAAAGCGAAATAAAGAACCTACTTATAAATCTCTAAAAAAATACAGCTTATACAGCTCTAAAAATATATAGCTTTCAAAAGCAAAAACCTGTGCTTACTCGGGATATCGTAGAAAACGTTTAAATGAATCGCGCTGGTCTCATTTTCGTTGAAATCTCTGATTTTTTGAAAATTGTAAATATTAAAATTGTTTTGACATCTTTCTTCATTTACAATATTGAAGATACATATTTTTTCCTTAATAAAATCTGTTTTTCGAACGTCAGATCTTGAAATAAGGTTATGTACAATTTTTGGAAAATATATGTAGTCTTTGCGTAATTTTCCGTGAAATACAGGTAATTTTGAAATAAATGTTTTCTCAAAAACATGTACAGTTTTTTTTTTTAAATTTTGGGAAAATCGAAAGAGGTAGAAATAATGCGAGAAAGTATGCGCAGTCGCGTGGAGTCGGGTCGTTGTGCGCCGAGCGCGCGTGATGTCGCCCCACTGCGCTGGGACGAGGGTTCGAGGCCAGCTGCCGCCACCGCGATGCGCCCGGCGCATGCCTGGGCAGAAGTGCTGGCGCTTCTCGGAGGCCGGCAGTCCGATTGGTCGGCGTGCAGAGTAGTTGTTATTTTGCCAAGTCGGTAGAATCGGTGTAATATACTGCGATTTTCGTAACTTTGTCCCTGACAGAAATCAGCTGTTCACGGTTTCATCCAATCGGGAGCTTGAACGTCACCGTAGTGACGTCATGGTCGCGAAATATAAGCTCCTGATTGGAATGGCAGTGAAACAGCTGATTCCTGTTAGGGACGAAAGTTACGAAAATCGCAGTGTAGTTTAAAACTTATGTGCGAATGTTACAAGCATTTGGAACTAGCTTATTCGTATGTAATTAATGCAATGGAATAAGATTCAATATCTTGCTAGTGAAAGAGCATAATTATTTTTAATGATAATAATAATAATAACAATACACTTCTAAGATAGACTGTAATAATATTTAAATAAGTGAAATATGGTAATTCACGGAACTGTAAGCGAACCAAACTAATGGAATGGAATCAAATCTTTTGGGATACGTGTACCCTGTAACCCATAATTCAATTGTTTTCCTGCTTTCTATGTAGGGGATATATAGGTGTAACTTCATGCTCATGCTACTTCATTCTTCATAATTAGGCAACCGTCGTTTTCTTCTGAATCTTGTGAATCTTCATGCGTAGGCGTACGGTCCGCTAAATGAGTAATTTTATGCAACATGTTTGCCGATTTTCATATTGTTTTGGAATGTCTAAAAACATTGCCCAGAGGATCAATAAAACATCTCTATTGTAATAAAAAATTTTAAGCAATTCAGCGAATATTAAGTTTTACATAAGTACATCATATATGCAAATTTCATTACTGTTTAAAAATTTTGTTATTGAAAATATTGTTCTGGTTTATTAAAAATATTGTGAGTTAGTGAACGTGTACTTTCAGAATAATGGCAATAACGCGTGCTTCTCATCTTCGTAAAATTATATCTTTATTGTTGGACTGATGACTCTGTTGATGTTTGGAGTTTATATTGGAATATTTATTGAGCATTGCACTGGCTGTGAGATGCAGACGCGCGAAACCTAAGTAAATATGCAGTATGTACTCATTCGAGTAGGTACATTTAATCCGCATGGCTACGATTTTCACGTGCGCTGCATCCGCATTGAAACTCCGGAGACAGTGTAAACTGTTCTGACTTTATTCAACAATTTCGCGCCCGGTTACCCCGAATCTTCTCATTCTAAATACACTCGTATCAAGTTTCATTGCAGTCAATTATTTGCTTTAGCACACAGATCTATTCAGCTGCGTGTTTATCTCTGGCTATATGAAGTCGTGTGTGTTTATGCACGTGTGCGCGTACATATGGACGCGGATCGTTCTGTGATTTGCTCTCGCGTGGGAGGTGGGTACTTCGTCACCTGGCAACGCACAGTTGCCCGTGCGCAGCGCAAACACGCGGCCGCTTTCGCTGTGGCCATCGCCAATCGACACTCGCAGGGGCGGTGACGCCGGAGGCCGAAGCGAAGTCGAAGGCGTTGGCAGTGATTGTGTGGGGAGTGATGGTGGTGATGGCGGCGGTGATGCTAGACCTCGGATTTAAGGACAAATGCCTATGTAGTTCCTTTGGGGGGTTGTGGAAAATAATTGCAGATGTTAACGAATCATGAAAAAAATAGATCCAATGAACGCATATAATGGTGCGTAAAATGTCCTAAAGGGTGGTTGATGCCTATTTTAACGTTGTTTTTTTTGTTGTTGTTTTTTTGCCTAAAACAAGCAATTTTGAAGAATTATCATATTTCAACTACTCATTTTTTAAATTTTGTTATACCCAAACAAATACTTTCCCAAAACGCGAATATTCCCTGATCTACGCAATCAACTACGTATCGAAATCTCTTGCCCAACACATCGAACATAACGAACACTCCAAGTCAATATAAAGAGAATGTTTCACGTTCGTCTTCGATCAGCACGCACTTCTTAGGCAATTGCAGCCATTCCTGTCCCAGCTGCACTATTGACTGGTTGAGAATGAAAAGAGTGAAAGAATGAATGAAATGAAAGTAAGCGTGTAGTCACTGTCTAAAATACTTGACTTTTCTAAATAATAAAAAAATGTATCATTTTGTGATCAATTGTAGATGTCAGAAACATAACTCTTCCCGTCTAATATGTGTGTTAAATACGTGGTTTAATCATTTCGTAACATTTTTGAGTGCTTGAAAAGTCACTTTTCATGCCTAATAGTGCCTAATTTTATAATTTTGTTACCTATTTTAGGTGCCTAAATCATCATTGTTTGGTGCCTAAAATTCCGAGGTGTAGTAATGATTATGGTGGGGTGGGCGCGGGAGTTGTGGGCGGGGCGGTGATTGTGGTGGGGGTGGCGTCGAGGAGAGTAGCGAAGGGCCCTCGTGCGCTACCGGGGCGCTCTGAAGGGTGCAGGATGCGGGCGCGGTGCAAGTAGCACTGCTCCACACAGGCTGCAAGTGGGCTTCTCGGGGACGTCTTGTTCACGTTGGCCCATTCGCCGACTCGACACGCCCGCAGTCTTTGCTTGTACGTGGTATTTTTCTTGCCTCTCGTTTGCTGGCACCCCTTTCCTCTGTTGCATCTGTCATTGCTATCAACTATATTTGCCATAACTCTATGTACTGAAACTCCACGACGATGGAGATATTCATCGTTCTTATTAATTATATTCCTGAAATCATCTTTAATGCCAGGTAATGAGTCTTTAGCTAAGCTTACGACATAAAGAAAATGTCATTGGTTAGTTGTGAATTCGATGTGGTGTGTTTTTTAAAAATATTTCTTGCATTTCGCCTTGAGGAAGGTCGCAGCGTGACGGCCGAAACGTTAACATCCGTGCTTAGGACACGGCGACACCCGGGCAGCCAAGTAGATAATTATCAGCTTTTTTTTTGTTTTCTTAGTAATGAGTTCTTTGCCTCGATTGTGCCGATCAGTGACCGCTGCACATTTGACTATCGACTCCCCTTCATCGTCATTAACCCCCTTTTAGAATTTCATCGTTCCACAGGAGGCAGATTTCGAACCAGTTGCGAACCCCTATTCTAGACAAACTTACCTGCACTTTGGCACAATTTCGACAATTTTCCTTGAATTATCTTACTGCTCTCACCGTTATCTACGACATAGCCCCAGCATTGTGCTTCCATTGTTACTATAGATGCTTTCACATTCAAGTATTGTCGATTCCTGAAGAGATCAGAGAAATTTTAACTATAAAATTCTAATAAAAAAAATATTTCGTCCTCAGTGCAACTTCTTTTATTTCTTGTTCATTTTCTACCTTCCGCCCTTTTACGTTTAGTAGGGTTTCCTCTACCTATTTCCATTCCTTCAGTCCAGTCATGCCATTTATGTGCGTATGTTCATGCATTTACGTTCATATGTTGCCACAAGTAACCTCCCATTCGTGTTTACTTCACCTTCATCCTTCTCCCGCACCTGAAAGCTCGTACTTATCTTCGGCCTGCGCTCTCCCTCGTTCCCAGTTCGTCTGTGTCCCTCTTTCTTGCGACCTCCTTCGCCTCGTGTCCCCTTGTCCCGTTGGCGCAGGTCGCCCGCGTCCCGTCCCGTCCCGTCCCGTCGCGCCGTTGGCCTCTGCCGCCCGCATCGATTGCGGATAATTGCCCGTTTATTTCCGCCCCGCTCCAGCGCGCATTGTTCGCGCGGCGCGCTCTCGGAATTAAATATTGTCATTATGTGCTCGGTTCGGTTCTCGCGGGCGGCCGAGGACGCCGTAATGGGCTGCCGTGGCGCGCCGTGCCGGGTCGTTTGATTTGCCGCGGCACCCGCCCGTCCCCGCCCCTCCATGAAGGAGCGCCCGCCATTGTGCCCTTGGCCGCCGATTATCCTTTCGGAAATCTGCCCGGCGCCGCCGCCCGCCGCCAGCCCCTCGACCGCTCTTTTTTTTTTTTTGTACTTCATTCAGAGCGTCCCTCTGAAGGGTTTGTTTCGTCGTGTTCAGTTGGCGCTGCAGCGGCTGGGCGGGCTGTACTTCGGAGGATTGCTCTTTTCCGTCGCCTGCGTTTTGTGCCCTTCAGTTGCGGCCCAGCGGGTTCTCCTGGCGTGCTTCATTGGGGCTCGGAGATGGTCTCGAGTTGCTGGGTGCTGCGGTTAAGTCATTCTGATAACGTGTGGGTGGTAGGAAATGAGTTGAAAAGGAGGAGAAGCAGGTTGAGAGGAAGTTGAAGCTAGCTCGAGTTCTTTTCGGATCAAAAAAATGTGAATTCGGGGTTGACTTGCCAAGGTCACAGGATTGCTTTCGTACCCTAAAGTCTCGTCTAGAACATTTCCGATCTAAAATATATGCCTGATTTGCTACACGGATTCTGGATTTTTACCAGCTCAAAAATTCACATATTTATTCTTGTGAAAATGGAGATTGTTTACTGATTTCTCGTTTATTTTGGCTAGAATCTAAAATATAATTCTGTGAAGATTGTTATTGTTATTCCTAATATATTCATTTAAACGAATATAACTGATTTTGCCTTTTTTTGCAATACACAATACCTGCGTGGGGTAAGCACATTTGTTTTTATTAATATTTTATATGTCCGTACACCCAAAACTATTTGCAATTTCCATTTTTGGATCATTTTATTCGAGTCAATAGTTTGTTTAAAACGATAAAATAATTTTATTTTACAGAGAAAACTTAACAATGCAGTGTAATCTTGTGATTACGCTGCATTGTTCGACATCAGACGTGATGCACGGCATGATTCTCGGAAGAAAAAAATCCGTGTCAGACCGGACCATCTCAGACGCTGCCGACATGTTCCACTTGGATTTGAAGTGCGTCATCCCCCTCGCTCAAGCATTTCCGAGGCTATCGGAGATCACCCAATCCCTCTGTCGAAGCAGGGAAGCGAGTATCAGGGACATCCCCTCCCCCTCACACACACCCTCACTCACGAACTTGGCGGCGCGACCACGACACGCGATCCGAGGATCGCCACTCCTCCCGCCAGAGTTGTGTAATCGCGTTTTGTAAATAAACCGGGCGACATCTCCGCGACCGCGCCCACTTCGCGTCTGCCCCGCCCCGCCCCGCCCCGCCCCGCCCCGCCCCGCCCCGCCCCCTTTCCCTCGACGCCGCCGCCGCCGCCCTTTTTTTTCTCAAATTGCATTTATGTACCTTTTTGCCCTGCCTCCCGCTCCCCCCGCCCTCTCCTCGCGCTTCGCCACCGCCCTCGACCGTTAAAGAACTTCACAAACTCGCTAGCAGCTTCCCCTTCAATTCTTTTGTCTCAATTCTTTTCTTTCATCTTCTTCTAAACTTCTTTTTCTTGCTTAAAAAACCTCCGAGGGGGCTTATGGGCAACCGGAGACCCGGCGGCTTCGAGGGGACCGAAAGGTGAAGACGTCTTCCACACCTTGGCGAGAGGAGGAGAAGGTGCGAGAGGGTGTGAAGAAGTCGACTGGCGCCCGCGAGGGGCGGTTTAATTATGGGCTGTATGAAGCTGTGCAAATTTAAACCTCCCGACCCGTAAGCGTTCTTTTTGCAGCTTTCTTCTGTATTGTGGGACGAATAGTAAACTTGTATCCGCCTTTTTCTCATTTTGCGTCGCCGGTGGTGCCGTATTGACTGAAGGAACCGTCAACCCTTGCTTCCTTTGCTTTGTACAAACTTGTTGCGAATATTTGAAACGTAGTTTTGGAGACTATTTGGTATATTCGGTTGGGCTCGACAATTTTAGGAAATGTGTTCTCGCTTGACGTTTAAAGTTCCTGCCTTGTGCGCACATTTCAAGGCTACCGAAATTTTAAATTCGGAATTGAGTCTGTACTGATATCTTTCTACGTTTCAGATCTGCCTCCCCCCCCCCAGTGTTTTACGGTACAAATACATATCTTGTGAACTTCATGCAAATATATTTATCTATATAAGATCTGCTCCGAACATGAAGTAATTTCCACCGTGCTCTTTGTTAGCAGTGAAATGTTTTTCCTAAAATTCCGTTGTATGAATATACGTTTCGCGTAAAATATATGATCAAAAAAACTAAAAGGCCAATGACTGCACTTTACTAATAATTTCAGTGGTTTGAACATCCGCATGTTGCTGGCTCGTGAACTAGAGTGTTAGGAGTGAGTCGTGATCCGTGTCTGGAGAAGGACTCTGAATCGAAGTTCCTTGACGGCCCACCCCTCGCGCCCCCCTCCACTGGGCTCTGCGGCTCCCCCGCGGCGGCGGCGGCGGCGGCGGCGGCGGCGGCGGAGGGGAATGAGAAGAAAATTGCATTATCCGAATGGCCTTAGAGCGGCGCCGTGTCCCGCGCCCTGATCAAGACAAATTCCGATACATTGTTTACTGGGGCCGACAGCCGGCACCCTCCGGCCGTTCCCTGCCGCCTCTGCTCGCCCGCGCCTGCTGCCTTCGCGCCCTCGCTCGGCCTCGCGTGCGATTCCTAGGCCTGCCCTGGTTTGCCCCTGCCAGCCAGCTTGTCGAAACTTTGCGTCTCGTTTTGTTCGGGTACCGGTGGCTCAGGGTATCAATTGATGTCACTGCAGTGCCTCTGATCGAGGATTCCTAGGGTTCAACCCTGACCGGAAGTCCCTGGCTTGGCAGGATTTTCGACACCAGCTCCGCATCTTTGTCGAATTCAGCCATTGTCTGGAGGAGAATTCTAGCGGCGGCTGATCGGTAGTATTCCGTGGTTTCTCTGATGAACGCCAGGCGAATGCCGGCGAAGTAACCTAAGCAACGGGTCACGGACCGCCCGCGATCTTTCCTTCTTCTTCCGTGTCCTTCACTCACCCCTTACAAACACGCTCACATGCACTTCACTACTACACATGCAAAGAGCTTAGAGCTAGGTGCCGGTTGAGGCGTTACCCGTCTGGTTGGAGATACCTGATTAGGGGGGAAACAGCTGTATTCGACGAGTAGATCGACGGCGGAAGTTGCCATCCAGCGGGGGAAGATCGCCGTTTCCCTGCGATAAAAACATGCACTACACGTACGGGACTGATGACCGCGCCTGGAATTTCTAATCAGTCTTGTTTAATTTCAGTTTCGCTCGCAAACCGCTGACACCCGTACCCTTGCCTCTGCCACCCTTATATCCGCTCTCCTGCTCTGCCCCTTGCCTCAGCACATCCACCCCACCCCCCTTTTCGTCGGCGTTCCCCCAGTGCTTTCGTCCTCGCCCTGGCGTCCTCTCACGCCCTCGCCCCACGGCTTTGGGTCATGCCCTTCCCCACGATCCCGTTCGCATGCCCCATCCAGAAGGCGCCTGCATTCTCTAGCACTCTCATGCGTCCGATCCCTCCACGCCATTCGCCCTTCCTTTTTTTTTACCTCATGCCTCTTTGTCTTTCTTCGCCTAGATTCCTCCCGATTGTGGTTTCCTCTCCCCATTACACATTGTCTTGTTCGGCGTTTCGCGAGCCTTCTTTTTTTTTCGGTCTCCGAAAAGCCGCCGTATCCCGTGTTAGCCACCTCCCGCTCGTCAGCAAAAGCCCATCGCCAGATAGCGTTGTTTTCGTCATCTAGTGGATCTGTATCAGGGGTGACCCATGACCTCTTACCTCCGCGTCTCAGCGACTTTTAACTTTTCGTTTTTTCAAGTTCGAGAAAGTTAGAAAAATATGTAATTTTTTCAAATGTTCCCGTTTTGAAATTTTTAATTTGCAAAGTGATTTAGATGCTCCTGCAGCGTATTTTAAGTTTTTTTTCGCGCCAAACTCCATCATCACAGGAATTCATTACTTTATTCCTATGCGGTTGTTATTAGAGGTTTGTGTGTTCATTTGTTCTACATTTTAATTTGAATGATTCTAATTAGTGATATTTTTATCTTAGCACTGCTGCCTCAAATACATTGATATAGGGGAGATGAGGCTGGCTCCTTAGGCAGTTACAACGCAACTAGTGGCCTGCAGCACCCAAGTGCTTTGATCAAAGCCACACACAAAAAGTTTTCGAAAAAGTAGCACGATCACGGCTCAAGGACAACGATTAAAATTCCCTCAAATAACACTGCAGTAATCTGGTAGTATATGTATCCACTGTATTACAGTTCTTTACGTACAAAAAATATTGAAAAAGTGGCTTACATATCCCAACACCAAATAGCAATTTGGTCGGCACGGGCAATACGCAGAATTATGATATATTTGAATTTGCAGTCATGATAGAAACTTTTTCGTTATTTTTGGATTTTTCACGAGTTCCTGGTTTATGCTGAGGAAACAATTCAATGAAACAATTCACACCTCTCGAATGGCACAATTCTGCAGTTTAGTTTGAACTTGTACACGCATTGGAAACTTGGTAATACAAATGTTTTTTTCAATGAGAGTATAGCCATTGCGCTGATAAGAAGTTTGTCATTGGATATCTTTTACAAATATTGAGTGGCGTAATATCTTGAATCGCTAATGAAAGCCACAGAATGAAAGGGCTGTCGAAAAAACGAAAACTAGTAAATCAGTTATTAAATGTTCCTACTTAATTCAGCGATTACCTAACAAGATTCTTTAGAATTCGCTAAGGATATTTTACAGTAAGTAATAGTTTGAGGTGGGCGTGTGTTAAAATTCTGGAGAATCGTCGCGAGGGGCGTCATTGAAAGCGAAGAGGCGGCAGCGCCCCCTGCGGGTGGGCACCCCTGCGGCGCGCGGCTTCTTTCCGCCAGATGAAGCGGAACAGCGGCTGCACGGCGCGGCGGCGGCGGTCGGTTTCCCGTTTTTCATCCCCTGATCCCCGTCCCTCCGCCCCCCCCGCCCCAGCCGCTACGCTCCCGGCTGGGCTCCGTCCGCCCAAACGAGGCTATCAATTTTTCGCTCCCCGCCCGCCCCCGCCGCCCTCCTCGGCGCGCACGCGTGCCTTGCGGCCTCCGTCAGCCAGGAAGAGTTTGTTGTTGTTTTTCTTGCTTTTTGGAACGAAATTTACGGTTTATGGATTCAGTGGAATGGATAAATGCATTATATGTTATAAGAGGCACTGAAAAATTATTTTGGATTAATGTACAAAAATAAAAGAGTAGCTCTGTGATTATATCAATAGTCACAAATTTGTCATTATTCGAATATACTATTTTTCACTTATTTATTATTATAAATCGTTTGGATAATCGATAGATGTGATTTTTCCTTGAGATTCAACTTGTTAAAATCATATGAAATCGTTTCGAAGCAAATTAGCGAACATGACAATGAATTATTTCCTTCCGCGTGTTATAGACTGATTCACCTTCAGCACCTTTGTTTATTTATCTCGCAAGTATTTTGCATGCAGTTTTCTTCGTGTGATAGGAGCAGTGTCGTTTCTACTGTCTTGCGGTGTGTCGCACCTCAGATTGCACTCCCTCCCACCTCCACCCCCTCTCTCGCGGCGCGCTCCTCGGGCCCTCCGCGCCGGAGTGCGCGCGCGAGATTTCCTTCTTGCGAGCGGCGCCGCCCGCAGAGCGACTCCGCCCCCTCCCTCAACCCCAGCGCCATCGCTGCCGTCGCCCTCGCCATCCCTCCGCCACCTCCCACCTCGGCATCCCTACCCCCTCCCCGCTGTCGTGGCCGCCTCGCGGGATCTCCGTCTTCGTCTCCACCGTCACCTCCTCTTTTTCATTCGCTGCTCCCCCTCCGCCCTTACCCTTTCACCACCTTCGCTTCCTCCTCCCGCACTTCCGTCGCCGCCTCTCTGCCCTCAACAAACCTGCTCGCTCTCCCCTCCCAACCTACTCGCCTCCTTCCTACCTGCCGCCCTCTCTGCCCCCCGCCCTCTCTGCCCCCCGCCCTCTCTGCCCCCGGCCCTCTCTGCCCCCCCGTCCTCTCTGTCCCCGTCCTCTCTGTCCCCGCCCTCTCTGCCCCCGTCCCTCTCTGCCCCCCGTCCTCTCTGCCCCCCGTCCTCTCTGCCCCCCGTCCCTCTCTGCCCCCCGTCCTCTCTGCCCCCGTCCTCTCTGCCCCCCGCCCTCTCTGCCGCCCGCCCCCTCTGCCCGCCTCCTGCCCCCGCCCTCTCTGCCCCCGTCCTCTCTGCCCCCCGCCCTCTCTGCCCCCGCCCTCTCTACCCCCGTCCTCTCTGCCCCCCGCCCTCGCTACCCCCCGCTCTCGCTGCCCCCGCCCTCCCTGTCCCGCCGCCCTCGCTGCCCCCCGCCCTCGCTGCCCCCCTCCACTGCCTCCTCGCCCGCGCCAGCCTCGCTGACCTCCCCTCTTCGCCACCGACACCGCCCCCCCCCCTCTGTCGCCTCCCTGACTGCCTTCGTGAGCCGCGCCATCCCTGCCTCCCCGCCCACAGAGCTTTCGCCTCCTCCGTTCCTCCCCTTCGCCGCGACGGCCTCTTGCGGTCGTGTGACGCAACCGATATATATCCGCGCGCGCGGGCGCGGGCGCGGGCGGCTTGGCTCAGGGCGCGCTCGCCTCTATGAGCCCATCCTGTGTCTTAACTCAATTTAGATTGAGTGCTGGCATTTGTTGGCACTACCAATTTCTCTCCGCCTCGTCTCCTCCTCGCCCTCGCCCACCCGCTCCTTCGGCCCCCAGATGCCTCCGCCGCCGCCCCCCGCCCCCGCCCACCCCGCGTCTTTTTTTCTCCGCCCTTGCGCGCCCGCCGTCCCCAGCATTTTCTAAATCGGTGATTTCTCTTCGTCGCCTCGCGTGGGAGTAGCATTGCCCCTTCGTCGTCGCTTGCATCTCCGCCCCGCCCCGCCCCGCTCGCGGCCGCCGCCCGAAAGAGGGGAGGTTTGGGCGCACATGTGCCTGAGACGGGAGAAGATTCGGGCCGTCTTCGTACCGATTCTGGGCGTGGATTCTAATAAGGATCAGTAGATTTGTGAGATGAGAATACTTTTACATCAGGAAGCTCATTCTGTTGTTATTTGTTATTGATTCTTGAAAAATGTTGAGGAAAATGCCACTTCTGATTAGCCCTAGTTTTTACGAACATAATTATATAATTGAATTTCATGAACATAATTATTTTTTCCTAGAGGTTATCCAATATCTTTACAGTGTACAAACCAAATAATTCGAGATATTTCCTTTTTTATGTGACTTTCGAGAACAATGGTGAATGCTGCTGCTTTTATGTTTTCAAATAAAAGTAGCTGTGTTATATCAGTTCTGTGTTAAACACAATGGTACCAATATCTCTTCTACCGACGAGGGAGTCAAGAATGTGAAATGCCCGTACATTACAATGTCTGTCACTTTTTACCTCTGAAATTATTGTTTCTCTTGTCGGTGTCGTTGCATTTAGCCGCGGCGATTCTGTGTCTTGAAAATGCATGAAAATATTGCTATAGCCTAAGATATTGAACATCAAATTGGTGAATTTTGTTTATCGAACACTGAACCGAAATACTCGAACATGAGCGCTTTTAATTGAAGCGATCCACGTGTCCGTGCGCCCGACCAGAAATACGAGGCGATGCGTGTGTCCGGTGACCGTGCGACGGGCTGGGAATACGCGGCTGTCGTGCCTAATGCGACCGTAGGGGCCCGCCCCGCGCCGCCCCGCTGAGAAGTCCAGATAGCGCGGCGATGTAATCCATTTGTACCGAGTTGGATACTGAACATTACGTCTAAAAATGCGGGTTTTTAGTGTAATTACATCTCTAACAAAATATCTAGCGTGATACATACAACGTGACCAAATAATTCTCCACGCCCTGGATTCCGTGTTAATTAACACGAGGCGTTTTCTAAATGTGCGTCGTATGAGGAAGAAGGTGAATCCATTTTCTGGTGGCCGGCGACAATAACTTCCCGAGTACAAAAGAAACGTGGAGGGAATGCCAAATAATGTTAACCGGTCTCGGAAGATATGTAATTATTTTGGAAATTTGAGAAGAGTGTCTCACAATCTCTTACATTGCCCTAGACTTGGGTTTTTCTTTCCTGGCACATGACATTTCGTCAGCTGTTACGCTGCGTTGCCACACACTCGCGCGGCTAGCACAGTGGCAAGCACATGTCTGGGGCCACGAAGCGCGTTGAGAAGGACGTTCGCGAAATTTGTCGCGCGCTTTGTCAACACTGTAGTGACTTAGAAGCTCCCTATTGGAGAAAGCCTTCCCTCTCCATTTTTCGTCCGTGACCTTGGTGCGCCAAGAACGAAAAACCCAAGTATAGTGGTTCTTCTTGGCTTTTTGCTGTTATTGAGGGGAAGACGTCAGTGAGAGAAAGACGCGGCGCGAGGCGTGAGAAGTGAGTTGGGGGCGAGAGAGATCAGTATCTCCCGATCCCCTGGCCAGGAACTTCCCAAGTGTCGGCTTCTGGGTGACCGCGCAGCCACTTTGCCTGACCCTTCGGTGGCTCTGGGGGGAACCCTCCCGCTTTGCCACTGGGGCTGATTGACTCGAGAGCTTTTCTGGAACGACGTTGCTCTTGGAATGGTGAAGGGCCTTGCTGGTGCAGCGAAAGGGGAATAACTGATGCCCTGTCCTCTTTTACACGAACTTGCAGAATTTGGAAATTCAGTACAGCGTAGCTGAAACTCGTGGCTGTTAGAACACATTATTTACGGTCCCTAGAAAAAAAAAAGAGTATTATGTGACATTAGTGGCCCATCGCATAGACATATAGTCCAAAGGAGTCGGTAGAAGACTCAAAACAGCATTCAACGTTGTTTGCTGCGCGATTTACATCTTACATTGCGCCCAAGAAAAACACTGAATATGAGCTACCTTTTACTACTCTTTGCCTCAGTCTCTGAGATAAAATAACATAGTAATCTTTCTTCGAGCTGCCCAGAGTTCTGCTTCATTGTTTACACGAAAAGTCATCCCTGTCTCAGAGGCTGGTGATCGTTGGTGGTAAGGAGTGCATCTCCTTTCGCAATTCTTTTGAATAGTCCCATCCGCGCCAGAGAAAAATTCTCTCCGTAAATCGCCTGCCTTCTTGTGGGCCTGGTCCCGTTCGTGCACTGTAATCGTGCGATTGGAACGGCTCGACGCCACTTTTGGGCTGGCGAATGGAACGATTATGATCCAGAAGCCCCGGCAGAAAGGCCTGCCCCGCTGCAGCTTCTGTTTCACGTCGTCTGTCTGTGTGTGTGTGTTTTACGGGGCTGTGGGGCGTGACCGATTTGGCAGCGAGCTTGCGTGGAGCATTCACTGGGTTTCAACAGTTCGAATAAGACTGTAAGCGCCAATTTCTTTGTTAGAGTTGTTCGTAGCGCAAACCTGGATTTACTTGAATATTAACAGTAATAAACATGCTTATGAAGTTCACATAAATGAAACTATTATATTTTCTAATTATTTCACTGGCGTTGACATCAACTTCAAAATATTTTGAAACACGAATGTAAGACTGTGTTATAAGAAACTATACCTTTTCCAAAAAATCGGCAAAATTTCACGTAAGCCAAACTTTTGTTGACTGTTCAATTGAAAATGATCTGACAACAATTTTCTCCAAAGGGTACTAGACTAAGACTGCAGTATTACTGGTGTTGCACTGCTTCTTTATTTCTTGTTTATTTTCAGGTAGTATTGTTTCAGAGTTGCTTTGTCAACTGATTATGTTCCACACGAGCATTGGATTCTAGATACACATCGAAAGTAGGATTGCAATTATTTGAGATATTTTAATGTTCCTTTTATTTCAATTTTTCTATCTCAAAAACCGTCTGTGATCAGCGCTATCACCTAAACGCAGAATTTACACCGAAATGATTATTGGCCTGTTGATGTGGGTGATGTCAGAACTCTTCGAAATTGAAAAGATCTTTTCATTTTGGGTTGAACTTTACTTAAACTTTTAGAACTTATTCAAAATTTGATCGAAAATGGTTCCCAATTTTGCCTTAAAAGTGCTTGAATAGAGGGAACGTCGCTTCTAAAAATTGTAGATGTGATTTTCAATAAAACCTCAGAATTTTGGATAATAGAAAAAGTTGTAGGAATCGCAGCCCGGGTAAATATTTTTAGAGGTTCAAGTAATATTGTAATACAATATAAACGTTACAGACAATGTAAGAAAGTATGTGCTGATTTAGCACCACAAGTTTCAATTTATTCAGTGCAGAACAGAATTCCTTTTCAAAGAGGATCCTCCGATCAAGGAGGATTGAGTAAACGTATATTAAAATTCGCACAGTATTTATTTTATTTAGTAGGAGGTTAGTGTCCCTTCAACCATTTAAGCCCCATTGATTGATTATCTAATAAGTAGAGGACGAAGATAATTTTGATGAGATGAATGATGTTGGACCAACGGTGGGATGAGAAGCAAGAGAAACAAAAGAAATCTTGCGAAAATCTCGCATTGTTCAACACGCATTCCACAAAATGCACACCATAAATGTCCTTGGCATTTGTAAAATGTACATAGAGCCAAGTAAGGGCCGGCGAGGCCGCTCGCTCTTTTTGTTTCGCGGCCCGGCGTGTGCAGAAGCCGTAAAGGGCCGAACGACTGCGCGACCGGCCCGCGCGGCGGAATCGTAACGAGGAGGCCGCGAGAAAGCGGTCGGTAAACCGCCCACCGGATACGCGGCCGCCGGGGAGGACACGCGTTATTCTTTGAGGGCGCGTATCAACGCCCCCGTTATAGGGCGGTTACGCCTTCGAACTGCGCGGCGCGGCGGGACTAGTGCCGGTGCTTTATGAACGTGTTCCGACGGGAGTTTATTGGCTTCGCACCGCCCACCCCCGGCGCGCCCAGGCTCTGCGGGCGAAGGTGATGCAGGAGGGCGTAAAGTGCGGGTTCGCCGCGCAGGTTACGTGGTATTGTGCTACTTTCTGGCGACCCAACATCTCAGTTTGGCTTCCAACTTATGGCAGTTAATTCGCGTGTGTGTCGTCGTTGGAGGATAGTAGCGTGTTGATTGTTCGAGAAATACCCGAATTCCAGAAAAATGAATTTCGACTTCGCATTTTGATTTATAAACTCAGAGTTGAGATTGCTTCATTCATACAGTTATGGACTATATTTGTTAGAATATGAAATTGTCTTTCACTTGTACGTATGCACAAAAATAATTATTCGCTTATTGCTGTAAAAGGCGGCATTTTCGTAACTTGATTCTACTATTTTTACATGCAATTTTAACAAATGCATGTATTTATTTTTCGTGTTGGGTAGTACGTTTATTTCATTTTGCATCTTCGGAAGCACATTATAGTTACCCTGTAATTTTTAGGTGTTTTGTTATGAAATCACAATGGCAAATCACATGACGTTAGATCTTTTCATTTCATGGAATAAATATGTCTGATAGTCGTATGGAATAATAATTGTAGAATTTCAGGAATCAAAGACGATTTCCGGGACGATTGTGTGGCATTATTATCTTTAATAACCTAACCTTTTATAAAGTCTTTGAATAAAATAAAGTGCCTACTTCTGGTTGTCAGTGAACATAAAAAGTGCAAAGGCGTTAGTGATTCTTTATAAATATATAATATTGGAATAAGTAGTACCTTTTTTGTTAAATATGAGATTTTGTGGCAGTTTTCGTATATCGCTTTACTTGAGACTTACAATTTGATGATGTGGAAAAGTACTATTGTCAAGTCATTTGTTTTTTCCCCAAGTGCTGCCTTGTGGGAATTCCTACTTCGGGGTCATCGAACGTGATCGTCCCCCCGCCCCCTACACACACACATGCACCTATGCAAAGAGCCGTGGATAGGGCGCGTGGCGTGCGTGGCTCCGCGTTAAAGAGGCCCTCCCGTGCCGGCGCCGCGCCATCGATGAGGCTTCGGCAGCCGCCGGGGCCGCTCGGCAGTTCGGCTTTGAGCGGCGGGGGCCGCAGGGGGGCGGCGGCGGTTGCGGTCAGCTGCGCCGCGTCGACGCGTCGGCGGCGCCCGGCGGCGGGGGCCGCCCCAACGCCCCACCGCCCGCCCGGCGCGTCGGTCGCGCGTTATCGGCGGCCCCGCCCCCGCCGCCGCCGCCGCCCCTCGCCGCAGGCTCGCTTTGATCGGCTTCGCCCTCGATCAACAGGTGGCTCTGCCGCCGCTGCAGGTGGCGAGCCGACCGCGCGGTGAACGCGCGCTGTCGACGCCGCCGCGGACGCCGACGCTCGTGTGTTGGCGCGCCCCTCCCCTGGGACGATCGCCGCGCGCTGGACGGCTGTGGGTGGAGATCCCTAAGCCTCTCGGGAGTTTAAAAGGTAGATCGGGCGGAGGCGGACACGAGGCCAGGGCGTTGTCAGGGCGCGATTCATTTGGCGTCGTGGGTCAAATCGGTGTGGCGAAGGCATCGCCAGCTCAGGTACCTGTGTTTGTATTGGCTGATAATGCATTAACATAAGAACGACCCTTGAAGATGCACTTGTTGCCAAAAAACCATCTTGTATGCCGAAAAAGAAAATAGCCCTGTTTCTGCTTTGTGAAACTTTTTGTTTGTTTGTAACTGTTTTGTTATACCATCCTAAAAAAAGCTCAACAGAAATGCATTTACGCGGTAACAGTCGCGTTTGTAACACTTTGATATCACGTTTTCGTCACTTACTTCTGCCTCCTGTGAATAAACGTCAGTACTTGTAACTACGGGCTACAAAAACACTTCTACCGCAAAGGCAGCAGCCACACCTGTCGACACGTTCCCGTGCAACGAGTGTTGCGGTTTCACAGCATTGAGGCAGTAAACGGCTCTCTGAGTTCTTGTTCTAAACCAGCTAAATGGTGGGAACGTTTAATGGTATGTACAGCATGTTAGACGCAAATATGAAAACGAGGGAGTAAATATTCTCCCTTTATAAAATATGGACTTCAAGAGATTTCAAAAGATGGTAACAATTTGTGGTGAATATAACAATAACTGTTCCAGCGGCAAAAATGTTCCTGAATAAAACCAAGCTAGTTTACCAAAAACTAGCACGCACACAGCTCAACGACAACAAATAAAATACCTATGTTTCTTCTTATTTTGTCGTTTTAATATTTAAATATGTCATAATATTTTATCACATCACAGTATTTGACAATCATGAAGTAATAAAGACACCGATTGCACCTATAATAATAAATAGCAAATATATTTGCTATTGTACTAAATATTGCAAATATATTCGCAACATTCGTACAATAACATACATTTGTACAATAGCAAATATATTTGCTATTGTACTAAATATTGCAAATATTTGAAAAATATAAATATACGTGAAATTATTGTCTTTATTTCTTCATGACTATCAGAACACGTGATGAGATCATATATTACGGTAATTTGAAACAAATAAAATTCTATCGCATAAAACTAGAAGAAATTTATTATGAACATAAATAGTCTTCACGATTATTGCTGTAACGTAATATAGTATATATGGATACACGCATGCCCGTTCTTTACATTTCATAACAAGAATATCAAAGAATTGTTTCATAATGCAACATATAAATAGCAAATATTCAATAGACGGCTTCGCTGTCGCGTGAGAATAGCTGCAACGCACTGAGTGTGTTAGACGCAGTGACGCACTGAGTGAAAATTCATTTGGTACGCGCAGTATAATTAAAAACTATACTTGTTTTCTAAAAAAACAATGTCTAAACATTATTTATCTGATCATATTTATTTTCTTTATTTTGTTTCCTAAAATTGATTATATACTATTTACCGCCCTTGGTATTGTTGACAGCGAGGAATCATGATGTCTTCACGGAAACGTATCGAGTGCCTCTTGCCATACAACTGAGCGAACAGGTCGGTCAGCGTAACTTGTCTTCAAATCGTCACCTAAATGCAACGGCGTTCTCTACAACGAAGGCGCGTGTACGGCGGGGCCGGCCGCGAAAAGAGCCGGTGTCGCCCGCGGCACCGCAAAGGCCGTGCCGCAGCACCTGTCACCGCGCTGACCTGCGACCAGTCTCGCAGCCGCGCCAACTCACTGGACGTGGCGCGGCACGATCGCTCCTCGCTCGGTTGCGTTGACGCGTTTGACGCGGCGCGGCGCTCGCTCGCTGGCGCGCGCGTGTGTTTTGCCACTTCGCAGGGGGCCCGCTGCGGCGGTCGCGGCGGCGGCGGTGACCGCAGACCGCCGCCCGCCGCGCGCCGGGCGACTCGGCGCGGAATAACGCGCCGCTGGGCGCCAATTTTTCCCGCGGCGGTTCGCGCCACCGACTGACCGACCGACCGGCTGGCTGCGCGCCGCGGGCGGCCTTTTGACGCCGCGCGCCGCGCCGCCGTGTCGTTCGCGCGTTGCCGCAGGTGGTGGCTGGCGAACGCCCGCGGCTCGCGCTCCTAGACCTCGCCCCCGGCCGCGTGCCCCCCCCCCCCCCGCGGGCGATGGCCGGTGGAGGAGGCGGCTCCTGTGTATTTAGCGCAGGTGTATTTAGCTTTTGGCTTTGTGTTGTGCTTAAGGCGGCCGGAAAACACTGCACATTATTGTGTTTGGTACTTTAAATTGATAGTTCATATTATTAGGGACCGGTTTCACTATTAGTAATTCAAAAATTGATAGTAAGTATATCATTATCCCTGGTGTAAAGGTTTTTAAATGAAATCACTTGTGAAATGCTTTGAACGTACTATATTGCTTTAAACTTAATTCTCTTAAACACAATAGACGTGACAGCTCTATACAAAATATTCGATTTCTGTCTCAATAAAATTGTTAACACGTTTTCGTTGGAAATTTTGGAAGTTTTATTTGAAATGCTAGATTGGAAGCTAATATTAAAGATGCATGAAGCAGCAGTTATGTGTATAATATTTTTTGTTCGATTGATTGTTAGTGAGAAAATTGAGTTTATAAATGGACGAAATGAAATACTGTTCTGTGTACCATCGTTAATTATGTTCCATTTAGTGTATATGATTTTTTTTCTAATGTAATGTAGTTTCAGTAAAGTTTAATTTACTGAAGTATATTATACGACAGTATTGTTTTGGCTATGTCTACCAGAAGTAACGTTTAGAAATAAATGGTGTCTTTGGTCTATTGTAATTAAATTCTGATGTAATGGCCCTGCTATTTACACGGATGTTTCCGGAGTATCATTGCGACTCTTCAAGAAGTATCTTTATTAAATGAAATAACGTTTAGGTGAGAAAAATTATTCCAGCTTCTATTTTTATTACACTCTGCGTTTATCATATTTTGATTTTACAATATTTCTTTCGTATGATTCTCCCTGGGTGAATTTCATGAGGGAAACTCAGTAACCACACATGAAATTGGGAATCCTGCGTTTCCATTTCGGTCTACTAAATGTGAGAATCGTTGGAAAAAAAAAAAAAAAGGGGCGTCCCTGCGAAGTGCCGTTGAAAAATCCCTCTGCGCTCACCTCTCAGTGCTGAGAGGGCGACTGTCCCTCCCCTCCCCCTCGCTTTCTCCCCCGCGTGGCCCAAGGGCGATCGTCCTCTCCAGCCCCTCCCCCTCCCGTCCCCCGCCCCGCCCTCGCCCCCGCTCCCCACGCCCCGGGGGCGCGCGCCGACCGCACGGCCGCGGATCGTAAATAGAGCACAAGCGCGATCATATTGGAATAAGCGCGAGCTTTATAATCGGTGCTAACTGACCAAATAGAATTTTTATGTCTATTAAAAGCAAATCCCTTCTCCCTTTTAACGCTCGCAGGAGGCCCGCGCACAACCCAAGGGCGGCCGGCACGGGGGGAGGGGAGGGGGGAGCCGGACAGTGGTGTACAAATGTTGGAATTCCCATTGCTCGCGCCCCCGCGCGACCGACCGGCCCTCCCCCCCCCTCTTTTGCGGCGCGACGCTGGAAGAGCGGAGTTTTCGTCGGCGCTCAAGTGTCGTTGTGTTTTAATATCGGGGAACGATGTTGGGGTTGCTGGCCGAGCCAGAGTTGCTGGGAGTCGTTATTTCTTTTTTTCTTTTTAATTCGGTCGGAATTTTTGTCGTAGTTTTTGCTAGAGGTGGGTACTAGTGAAATATATGTGGGAAGGGAGGATAGTTACATTGAAAATGTGTTAATAATTTATCTTCTGTTTAATTATTCAGGAATACGTCTTTGGGAACGCTAATTAAATTACTTAACACCCGAATCATGAGAAACCAAACCAGTGAGAATGAACTTTCATATAATGATAAATCTGAGTTACCAAATGTCATATAAAACCAAAAAAATGTAAACGTACCATGAGAGAGACAAAAGGAAGTAACACAAACACATAAAAGATACCATGAAATAGTAGCGGGGCACGGAGGCACTTGTGTCATATGTCCCTTGTGTTATATGGCACTTGTGTATATTTTTTTCACTTCGCTTAACTTTATTTCACGTGTTGGACTTCTTTTCATGTTCAAACTACCATAAATCTCCATATACATCTGCCGTCGTTCGCCCGCCGATCGTCGCCGGCCGGCCCGCCCAGTGGCCACCCCTGGTGTCAGAACGCCGGGGCGGCGCGCGCGGGGGCGTACTGACATCGCGAGAGTAACGACTCGCCGGCAGGCGGAGGGGAAGCGTTTGTTTTGTGCATTGAAATTTACCTCTTTTTCATTGAGCTTTTGGGAAATCCCTCTCTCGAACGGGCGCAGAAAAAAAACCGCTTTATTGTAGCTTAACACAAATATGGTTTGCAGTTAATTCTATTGTGAATCAATGCATTGTCGGTGATTGTTTTTATTACTAAGCCAATTGAAAAATTGACCTCGACCGGGCGCGGGAATTGAAAAGCACTTTTGGCCTCGCGTTTCGCTCTCCCCCCCCCTTCCCCAACTCGCTTCCCGCGTCGTTCTCCCTCCCAACACCCCCGCTCCCCCTGCTCGCCGTTACGGAACGCAAATACAATTTCACACATTACGGCCGCAGGTTTAACAGCTTTCCATTCAAAAATACCACCGCCGGGCGATCATTCTTTCGCGGGGCGGCGTCGCAGTTCGCCGCTCGGCCACCGTTCGCTGCATTTACTGGGAATTACCGCGTGCCGGCACCCCCTCCCCGCCCACCACCCGCCCATGCCTCGCCCTCGCGCCGCGCTCCGCCCCGCCGTCCGTCTTCGCTTCGATGTACTGGGCGTTTGTCCTTTTTTTTCGCGTATCATCTGTCGACGCTTCTGAGCTGCTTTTTTTTTTGTTGTTGTTGTCGTTCGGTTGGATGTTTTCGCGTGTGTGTTCACATTGCATTGTTTTAGTGAAGTAGTAAGTATGCCTATGTGTGACGGTTGTAAATGTTTGTTGGTTGGATAAAGTGATATTAGATAGACATGATGAGGAATTTGCGTGCGTTTTTGGTGAAGGAAAGGAAATGAACATTTTTATCCTCTTATTTCGAATGAATTAAAATTATTTTTTTGGGGGGGGATAACATACGTTAACTTGATCTCTTACTTTAAATTGATGTGACTATTTTTCTAAACTTTTTCGGAAGATACATTTTGCCGCATACTGATACATTAAATGAATATGATGACAAATCTTTGTCATGTTGGATGTTCAATATTCCTCAGTTGTTCTTTAAAATATTTTGTCATGTTTAATATTTTTGTCTCTTAATTAAATATACTGGTTAATTCCGCGAAAATCATTGGTTATCACTCTACTATACATGCACGCGAGCACTATGGTCACACAAAACAAATTCTTATCACCTATTACAGAGATCTCAATTTGATACATTTATGAGCAATTACTTAATACCACTATTGTCCTGTCCTTCGACTCGACAGCTCGCTACGGGCCTTGGCTTACCAGTGGTTGTCCGGCCTCTCCGCCATGGGATGAGAGTTTCGTGTGGTTAGCACGAAGACGTCACTCCTTCCTATATACTGGTCTTCATAATCTTAGGGTGGGTTTCTCATTGTCACGCAGCAATAGATACTGGGACATTTCTGAGGAAGTACCTCTACTACTCAGAGATATTAATATTTCAAGTACGATTACTTAAATTGGAGAACTTTATCCCTACTACACTTGGCTATAGTGAAATATCAGTTTGTCTTTCATGCAACGTCTTCTCCAGCATGAATAAGCATTGCCACAAGCACGTTACTTTGACACGATGTAATGAAACAATATAAAATATTTAACATAAATGTATAAAAGAAATCATATGTGGTGTATGTTACAAATATGAAAAATTATAAACATCAGTTGTATTTACCCGTTCTGAAAAAAATGTAGGCTAAACCTCTTCTGAATCAGAAGTGACTCACTTTTCTATTTTTCAAGATTTATTTATATTTTATTTACCTCTCTTATGTCTTCACTTTTGCTAGAAGTAATATTGGCGTTGTTTACTCAACGTCGTCTAATATTTGATCTGGAATGTGATCAATATCCTCCATTTTAATATTGTTTTCTTACCTTGTAAGTCACTTAGATGATCATAAGTACACAATCCAGGGCTCGTAACAATAGGTCTAGTTTACGAGTAGAAAGTTCGCCACGTTCAGAACGAATGTCATCAAAACTAAGCCTCGAATGGTGAAATTCTTGTATTTGTCAAAATTAAAATTATTCTTGAATGAAAAAGAAAATATATTTAACGTAAAACGGGGGTAAAGCGGTATAATTGCGCTCTTGGTAAATAAGAAACTCGCTCCCATTGTCCCATCCTTTCTATACCACTAATGAAATTATACTCTTGATTATCCACTAGTTTCGTTAATTACTATAATCGTCGGAAATAAAACACGAGCCAACGAAACTGGAATTTCCTTATTCAATTTCAGCACGAACTGAGAAGCAAATATCATTATCGCACGATTTGCAAGTGTTCTTTAATAACGAAATTGAACTGTATGTCAAATACGGTACTAGTAAGTCATGTTTTCAGCAGTTAAAATCTATCCTATACTGAATATTGATTTCTGATTACTGAGTACTGAATATTGATTTCAAATATTTGAAAAGGTAAGGTAGGTTGTTAGGCGAGAAAAACTATAAATACAATAGATACACTAAAAAAATGAAAAACCTACGTATGACTTGGCTGTATTAAAAGGATAGATTTTTTTCTATTGAAAATGTTATTTAGGTAGTATTTAAGTTGAAGAATTTAAATGTTTTTGTTGTAATGAAAATATCACCAAAAACGAAGAAGCAAAGATGATAAATAAAACTAAAGAAACTGGGGAATCAATAGATAGGAGCAAATTTAATTCTAATTAATGAAGCAATCTTCATTCTAATAAAGAGGCTTTACAAAGCAGTACAATTCTAAGAAACCACTCTTTATTTATTTTTCATGGTAGTTCATAAAACAAACTTATTATACATATTTAACAATGTTATTTAGTTAGTTTTAATTTTCTGATTTCCAGAAAGAATAAGATGCTGTTGTAACAAAACCATTAACTTGAGGAAACTGCGGTGTTTCACATCAAAGTGTGATCGTGGGAAAAGCACTATCGGCACCGCACGGCCCGCGCATACAAATTGAAAATCTTAAAAAAAAAGAAGTCTCCTTGCGCACTTCCTGTCTCCTCAGATTACACGGGCGAGCGCCGCGCTAAGGAAGGGCATTATGCAAAGCGACTTTCTCTTTTTTTTTTCGCGCCGCGAGGATTGATGGAATAATCAATGGGCGGGGCGCGAGCAGGGGTTGATAGCCAATAATACGCCGCCAAATCCTTATTGAATCCCTGGGCTTAGGGGGCGGAAAGGGGTCCGGCGCGCCGGCCGAGCGCCCGAGAGCGCGACGCCGGAGGGGAGCGAAGTGGGACGAGAGGATGTGGGGAAAGAACCGAAAACAGCAAACTGCGATGAAAAGAAATGCATGGCGTCCCGAAATGACAAATGATGAACGTTTCAAATGAGCAACGACCTGCGTAATATTAATTCATGACGAAGAATATACAAATGTACACAGGACGATTTGCGATTGATGTAAATTACTTTCCTAAATTATTAGAGCACTTGTAGTGGTAATTGTATTAAATGCACGTTACTGTTATTTAAGTGTTAAAGGGTATTCAAAGAGGTGCGTTAAATTTCTCCTTTCCTTATAAAAGAGGCAAAGGACGAAAATAAACTGTCGAAGTTATCACATTAATCTAATGAAAGTAGGAAACGCTTGCCCTTCTAGTGGTTGGGCCTGATGAATCTACTTCGTCATTGGGAATAGCGATCCTTATTAATTTCATATCTTTAGGTAGTTGAGAGGGTTTGAAAACGTGTATTAACAATAAGCTGCTATGCAAAACGTATATTATTTTGTCTGTGATTGATTGTTAGTGATTCCGGGTGCGTTAACAGCTGACGTGATTAGTCCCGTAAGTGAAGTGCGTGTTTTTTTATCGGAGAGATCGCGGTGATCTTCCCCCGCTGGATGCTGAGACCGCGCCGTCCTACCGTCGACTAGCGACTTTCCCCTACCAGGTATCTCCCTCCAGCGGGGCACCGCCTCAGCCGAGACAAGCTCTAAGCTCCCGACCGGTCTCCCGGCATGTGTGGTAGTGTAGTGCATGTTAGTGTACCGTGTGTGTAAGGGGTGAGGCTAGACCAAGGAAGAGGAAGGAAAGATAGCGATCCCTAGCTGACAAGCTAATGTCGAAAATCCGTTTTGGCTTTGAATTCTGAATGAAATTCCAGTATAAAAATGCCAACATTTGCAATATCAAAATAAAAAACAACAACAATTACAAACTATTCGGCTAAAATACAGATTGAGTATTCTCGAAATATTGACATAATTAAGAAAAAATGTTAAACTTAATAGTTTTTTAAAAAAGTATTTGAATGAAAGGCCATTTATAACAAATCAAAACAAGACGTGTAAAAACTCGCAGTTCCATCTACCGTTCAGTGTATTAAATCTACCTAATGAAGCGAAAACGAGGAACTCGCCTCGCTTCTCAACTTCCTTTGACGTTCGCGACAATAACTGTCTAAGCCACTGGCGTCGGATATCGCGAGGGAGTACTCAAGTTACCGAAGGGGAGACAACAAATTATGAAAACAGGGCGAAGGGGCGCCGAAAAGCCCCAGATGGAGCGGGGCGGATATCGGAAACTTGGGCTCCGGGGGCGGCGCGGGCCGCACTTTGATTAATGAATCAATCGATCAGTCGACAGGTAATTAGCAAGAGTCTGAATCGATACGAGCCGAGTCCTCGGCGGGAGCAGCTCTCCACGGCTCCGGGAAGCTCCCAGCTGGCGCGCGAGGTGGTGGCGACAGCGCGGGCGGCTGGGCCGCAGTGAATGCTGGATGGCAATCAGAGATGTACTGGGAGCGGAATCTGATAAATAAAACAACACTATACCAACTTCATCTTACTATGAACGAGTGGATTTAAATATTTTCTTCAGGTTTTTGAAACGTTTCTAACGACATATAAGATCTTGGGAAAGTAAAAAAAAAAAGAAGATGGTAATTAGTCGTTTATAAATATTTCGAAGTACAGAAAATGAAATAATGTCTCGAAATGAATTCGCTGTGTAGTAAGGGGGTCTTGAAAAATGATCAATACATTCCCAACTATGCCCACACAATTGAAGGAGCTAAAGGAGACATTTTTATTTATGTTTAATTGTAGTATTAATTTCTAATTTCACTTTAAAATAATACTGTTTAAATTTATTGCACGTAAAAATTACTACATTAAATTGAAAAATTTCATTTCAAAATTCACTATTTCACATTCTCTTCTGTACTCAAGTGGTGAATATACTTTTTAATACAAAATGTCTATTCTTCAAATATTTCACTTTAACATTTGAAATACGTCTGAAAATAAGAAGCGTTTTGAAGCAGGGCCCCAATGGAACACGTGGCGGGTGATTGCGGGCCATGTTCAGGAGGGGGCGAAGTGAGAGGTTGAAGAGCGCCTTTAGCTCTCGCTCGTGCCGTCTTCAACGCGACCTCGCCGGGGGCACATCCGCTCGCCTCCTCCCGTCACCGTCCCGCCCCCCACCCCGCCTCCCACACCGCCCCCCACCCGCCCCCCACCCGCCCCCCCACCCCGCCCCCCACCCGTCCCGCACCCGTCCCGCACCCTTCCCGCACCCTTCCCGCACCCTTCCCGCACCCACCCCGCCCCGCACCATCCCCGCCCCCGCCCCGTCCCGCCCCGTCACGCCCCCGCCCCGCAACCTTCCCGCACCCCGCCCCGCACCGCTCTCCGCTTCGCTCTGCCTCCGCTCCGCTCCACTCCGCCCTTCCTTGCGCCTAGCGCAAGTCGGCGCGCGCGCCGGCGCTGCTGTCTGCGGTATCTGTACTTTTGATTAAAAAGCAAACATCTATTCTGGAGGGAGAGTAATCTGGTTTCTGAGGGACGTTGTTTTAATTCTGTTTTCAATTAGAGGCCCGCGAGGTTTCAAGCATCCCAACCACCTGCAGATTGGTCCAGATTAGATTTCCGCCGCGACGGCGGTGGCGGCGCAGCCAAGAAGCGGAGGCGAGCTCGGATCGCAAGGAGCCCGCAGGAACGGGGGCAAGGCGGGGCGGGGAAGATCTGTGTCAACCAAACAGATATCACGTCTCTGTATAATTAAATTGTTCCTCTTCCCGCGGTATAAGAACATACCGTAACTAACTCGCTGCTGTATATTTATTGTACTGACTTCCCAGTAGGAGCCGGTAGCGGTGGAGATTTGGATAAGGACAGAGCATCCGGCGTCTTGAGTGGGCGGAGGGGTACAGGTCTCGCCGCAATGCTGTAAGCCCTCGCGAACCCCGCCCCCTCTCCCCGCCCCCGCCCCCGCACGCCGCCCCGCGTCCGCCGCCCGGCACACTGCAGCAGAGGGCGGGCGGACAGGCAACCGCACACGCTGATGAACTGGCGTGGGCACTACCCCTTTTAACAACACTCTCCAAAACAAGAGGACGAGGAAATATCACTCCGAAATTTCGAAATATGTTCATTAAGAAAATCGAAAGACTAGTAAAAATTCTCGTGTCCGGCGTCTTATCTTACCAATCAATGTGTCTAGCTTACTAGCAAAACAAGCAATGAAGATCTGCATTCTCATGCATAAACCTAAATTTATTTCATTTCGCTTTTCATACAACTACAAATGTATTTTAGTTTCCATTCTCATACATTCTCATACGATGATAAATACACTAGTATTGAGTCTTCATTAAAATGAATATTCGACGTGAAAGGTCATCAGAATTTAAGTTTTGTGTTCTGTCTGAATTGCAGATTAAAGTAATGATTTATGTTCACGGGTATTTTTTGTGATACAAAAGAATTATTCATTTAGTTTGAGTCACATTTTCGTATGTTTAAACATCGACACCCTAAAAGCCCTTGTATTGCTTATAGTAAAATATTATATCAGTTAATGCATTAAATCTAGTAAATCTTCAAATTTCAAGCTTCAGTTCCAAGTTTCCCCTGAAAAATCTCTTCGCGAAAATGTACCTATAATATAACTAAAATCTAAACTAACTAAAATCTTATGAACAGAAATAACTAAATTACAATAAATGTTACCGGGGTATCGACGATTATATTCACTTAATTTAAAATGTTATATAATTCAATTTTTGTTTTCAATTGGCGATTTAAATCATCCGAATTTTCTTTCGAATTTTGCTGCAAATCCTAAGTAGTGCAATTTTCACTTATTGCAGTCATTTCAATACGAAAATGCGAACATAAATTAATTAACAAAGTGCACATCAGCAATTTGTAATACTAATTGAACTGTTGAAAACCAAATAGCTTTCGGTTATTAGCACTCGTAGCAGCAAACAATATGCTACGCCATTTACTCTGAGTATTTTTTTGAAGTATAATCATTAGTGTAGTATTCTCTAATATAAAAGTAAATGTTCTCACCAATGAATATGGATACAATTTGTTTACAAAAATTTAAAATAATGGTGGATAAAATTCGTTTTATTAAAAAACTAATTATAAATAAGAAGTATTTTATATTTGTGTTTCATTTTATTTTAAATTCAGTCGTATTCAACAAAATCTGTGGAGTGTAGCAAGAATTGCAACTATCTACAGTTATCAAAATTAAATCGTTGAAAGATGGCATAGGTGCTTGTTCTCGATGTATTTCTAAGATTAATTTTTAAACTCTTGGAAGTTAATTGAGGCTTTTGGAGAATAAGTTTTCATAAGTTCATAATTTGATGTTTAGATAAATAAATTGTTAGGATCTAAAAGAAAATGGGTTGAAGGAATAGTAATTTGTAGTACATCTGAAATTGTTAAACCATAAAGTGATATTAATAAACCAGTTCCAATCAGGAAAATAAAACCAGCGATATTTCAATGAACTGTAGGATTTTGGATGTTAATAAACTGTATCCGTTGGGTCAGGAAATTGCGATCGCAGTAGGTACTGTTCTCCAAATCTCAGGTGAAATTTAGGTGCCAGGGGCAATTGACCAGAGGTATATAATACTTGCCACTGACTTACGGAATGAATCCGCCAAGAGCAACGTATTGAAATACGAGACTCGAGCGTGGGTTAACGTGAGCGAGGCGGTGGCCATATGAACACGCGTGGCCCGTGCTCCCAAAACAAAAGGGCGCCTCCAATCCCTGGTCAGCTACGGCGTGCGCGGCGCGGCGGCCCAGCGTATTTAATTGTGTTATGACCTCGCCCTTCCCCGCCCCCGCGCCGGCCCCTCTATTGATTTATCTCGCTACCTTCCGATTCAGAATCTATTGCTTGGCGGTTTCCGATAGTCTCTACTGCATTGTGCTACATGTTTCTTGTTAATTAAGGCATTGTTTCATGGTATTCCCCGAAGTCTTGCTGCAGCGACGGGAAAGCTATACCCTTCCCTCCCCCCCCGGCCCCGCACGCGCAATTGGTCGGCGATAAATCAGATAAATCTATGATTATTGTTTTTCGGTCCGCGGGGGAAATTGGACGCTTAAGCGGCCGCGTTATTGCTATGAATGAGGCGGGCCCGGAGCGCGCAATACTCCGAACCGGCCGCTCGGTCGGTCGCTCGGCCAGCCGGCCGGCCTTCCCGGCCCTAATGCCCCGCATATTGGATGCGGAACTCAATCTTACGGCCGCTGCTGCAGGGTTATACACCGCCGAGTCGAACCCGCTGCTTCGTGAGAATGGAGCGGTTGTGTGTGGTTTCGTGTGAATGTAATTTCCAGATTCGGTTTTGTGAGGGAAGCTCTCCTTTTGTATTTTGTTACATTACCTTTGTATTTGCGAGCGTGTGGTGTGTAAGTTATGAATTGTGGTTGTTTCTTTTTAATTATGTTTTAATGACGTTAACTGTTTCTGAATTTGGAGTATTGATTATAAGAGGAAGAATATGTAAACAATTAGTAATTATTGAAATTGGAGGAAATGTTCGAAGGAAATTCTTATAAAGACAAGGTTGTAACTTATCACCGACATTATTTAATATTTATCTAGATTTAAGAATGAATATAGATTTAATATGTATCTAGATTTAAGAATGAATCATGTATTGCAAAAATTTGATTATTGAATGTAAATTGTTTTCATGTGTTAGAAATATAAGTATGAAATCTTGTAAATTAGCTAGTAATAAGATACAATAGTAAGAGTTTCTATGCCCGAGTGTTATGTACAGAAAATAAAAGTGTACACACCCCTGAAAGGCAAAACTGCCGAACAGGTAGAAAATAAATTTAAAAAGTATATTTTTCTCGATGATATTACGTGACATGATATGTCAGCAAACGTTCCACAAGGCATCAGTCTCTCAAACAATAGCTCAATCAACACCTTACTATTTACAAATGATTAAACAATTCTACAAGAGACAGAAGATAATTTGCAAAAATCAGATAATTCCTTTCAAAGAACCGGATATGAATATAACTTAAAAATGTCCGTTTCAGAAATTAAAACTATGGCATTCCATGGGAAATATCCTGTCAGAACTTAGATCGAGGTTGTACACATTCTGGAACAAGTAAAAACATTTAATTACTTAGGTTGCATTATTTCTTATGAGTGAGAGGAAGACACAGAAAATAAATTACATAAATTTCAAAGAATTTGTAGATGTAATAAAATTACATGAAAAATAGAACAAGAAAAGAACCCCAAATAAAACTTTACAAAGAAATGACAGCACCAATTCTTGTCTATGGCTCAGAATCGTGAATCACTCGTAAGAAAGTTAAAGAGTGCAGACAGCAGAGGTGAGTTTTCTGAGTTCTTTTAAAGCTGCACTAGACCCGATAGTTTAAGAAATATTGGCATTGGAAATGAACTCAATATTTTTCCATTGACAACTTTTATTGAATAAAATAAAATGAACACGTAGAGAGAATACCCGATGGAAGATTCCCAAGAGAAGCAATGAAATATAGGCCCCGAGGAAGACGATATCCAGGACGTCCAAGAAGAAGATGGACTAAGAGGCCAGAAAATGCATTATCCTAATCCCAGAAGGCGGAAAAATATTATTGGTGGAAGTCAAGATTCTGATACAACGTATGAATTTAAACAGAAACTTGTGCACTGGCTTTTCAACATGTGTGTCAACTCTGATTCCCTTTTCGCAATATTTAGTGGAGAACCTCTCACACGATTAATCCTTATTGCTTATGATATGTTACTAGTGATATGAGTGATGCATCACATAACCAGTTATTTTATTTCGAATACCAAATGAGGGATTTATTCTGATTTGTCATTGACATCAAAAAGTATTTTTCTGGAAACTAAAGTTTTTAGTGTAGTAAAAATCTATTGCAATTCTTCGAAATGCTTTAATTGTTAGTATCTCGTTCGTATGGAAAAGATATTGAACAAGTTTGTTTTCACATAATAAATAGGTATCTGAATAGATTATAGATAAATTAATTGTTCTTTTAAATAAACTGCTTCAATTGGAAAAATGTATGACTCCTTTTGGAACTTTCGGGATGCTAATACGTATTAATACGATCTTTGGCAATTGAGTTGTCTGAATTGAAAATGTTCCTTGATATGACAAAGACGAAAATTCGTAAATTGTTTAATCTCGTCTCCTTAGGGATCGCATTCTGCCCTAAGATGTTGCAAATTTCGTTTCGATACGAACGTTCATGTCAGATTGCATTAAAACTCTGTACAGCCCCTCGCACGCTGCTTCAGTTCTCGTAAAGCACACGTGTAACTTATTCAACTTTCCCTAGCCCCGTATTTACGTAGCGATGATTATCTCTCGTTTTGCTTCATTAACATTACCGAAACGATCACATGCACGTGAATACTCCCGATAGAGAACGTTCGGCGCCCCGACCGACCCCCTCCCCGCCCCTTCGCTTCTCGACACCCTCCGGGCGTGCCTCGCGAAATATTCCAATCCGCCCACCCTCCCGCTCCAATCCCTTTCTCGAGCGCGTTCAGCCCCCCCACCCCCCACCCCCACCCCTCGCCTCTCGCGGCCCCATGAGGCAGCCCGGTTTTATTCCGCTCGAAAAGCTACTACTCCTGAGAAGTTCCGCCGCGGCAATTCATTTAGCGATCTTAATCTGCGATTGCGGCCCACGCGAGCCAGGGCCGTGCTGGGCGCAACGGGGTGCGGTGGAGGTGGAAGGGGGCGGGGGCGGGGCCGCTCGAGGGGGCGGACGGGCGCGGGGCGGGAGAGACAGAAGGCGGTGGTGTAGCTATTAAGGGAGTAGCCTCTGTTGTCATCGGCAACGGTTCACCAATAAATCAAACCACCCCCTTAACTTCCCCGCCTGCTCGCCCTCCCCGGCGGGCCCGCCGCCGCCGCCGCCATCCCCCTTCGCTGTCTCTCTCTCTCTCTCTCTCTCTCTCTCTCTCTCTCCCTCCCTCGGCTCCCGTCGCACCTCCTTCTCTTCATCTCCCTGCTCCTTCTCCACCCACCACCACCACTCCTCCTCCCCGTCCTAATGGCTTAATTGAATTCCGATTAGGCAAAGATGGCGCGAGCGGGCGGGCGCAGGGGCCGGGCGGCGAGCGGCGCGGTAGCGGGCAGCACACGCGCGCCTACACAAACTAGCGTTCGAGAATTCTCTTAAAGTGCCGCGTGACGTCACGGCCGCTGCGGCGTGGAGGTTGCGTGGGGATGGGCCCTCGCGAGCCCTCATCGATTGGAGGAGACGAGGCCTCGGACGAATCGCACGCGTGGGACACGCGCACGGGCGTCTTGCGTTCGGCTGCTGGCGGAATGGGCGATGGAGAAGGGAACTGGGGCGAATGGGTCTGGTTTCCACTGACCACGTTCAACGTGTGGTCTTTATAAAGAGTAATTGCGTGGGATACTCGGTTACATAACAACTTAAAATTGCACGCACTCTTTATTGATTCAATGATCATCGTTGAAAATTGTTGTCTTGTATTGCTAATTTCAGCGATTATTCGTATCATGTACTGAGGAGACTGATGAAATTTCACACGCCAATGTAGTTACGCCTCGGTTTAACTTTAACTTTCTGTTCCTGCCAAAAATGAATTATGCTCTTTTTACTATAGTTTAACCTTAAATTAGTGGTTTGAATTGAAGCCCCTTTAATTGAGCTCATCACTTCTGCGATTGAGTAGGATTACATCAACCCTTAAGTATTGATACTTGTGTTCAGTAAAAATGAACGTAAAGAAACAGGTCAGATTATCTCATCTCTGAATATTACATTTTTTGCCGAGTACTACATAATATTCGTCGTGGGTTAGGCAGAACAGTCGAATCGATTATTCACTAATCAATTTCATTTAAGATTGTATTGCCGGTTCTTTCAAACAAGAAGATCGCTTTATTAATACGATTTCTTTCTTACTCTACTTTGTTTCTTGGAGAAAGTCGTCTTTTTTCCTCATCCTCGTGAATATACACCCTCTTCGTTTTATAAGCACTGTTCGTATTTCTGAAACATCCATCATGGTTGACTCGAATGCTTATCTGGAATTGCCAACGTACACACGTCGTGCATTCAGTATCCCTGCTTCCTCCAAGAGTGATGCGCTTTAAAAATTAGAACGGCGGCGCCGAAAACTGCGGAATGTGAGGGAAGGTATAATATAAAAAACACATTACAGAGATATGGCAGAAATTTCTCTGATGCCTCTGTCAAACTTTATCTTCTGCGGCCGCCGCCCGCCGCTGTTGCGATTGCAGTCTCCAAAGAGTTTCTATATCATCTAACTCTGTTTTAAAAAGTTCTGAAAATTCCTTTCATACATCATTCTAATGGAACCTAAGAATATAAGAAGGGAAGAAGAATCTTTAAGAAGAAAAATTCCTCTAAGTCTTTAATAATGGCCTTGCGGAATGTTCTTTCATACATAATATCAAACGTAATATGTACGAGATTTGTTATGATTTGCGAGAAAGGGAGAATATCTCAACGCGGCTTTTCCGACGAATTGTAAATTGCAAAATTTTTCACCGAACAGGTAACTATGGCCTCCGCCCTTTTGGCGCTGTCATTTGGGGAACGAGGCGGTGGGTGTGTGGGGGGAGGCGTTCTGTCCATAGCAGATCGTGACTGCTTTATTTCTAGAGCCAAAACCAATTTTAGAGAGCGCTGATGGGTGTTTGTTCGGGAGGAGCCTCCCTCTTCCCTCCTGAGAGAGCGCGCCGCTTTCGCGATTCGATTTACGAGAACATTCTTGGCCGCCCGCTTGCCATTGGTCGCGATCCAAAAGCGAGACGCCGCCAATATGCCCGAACGGATCCGCGGACGCAAGCAGGCGCCGAATTTTAAGCGGGGAAATATATCGCCGATTGACCAAACATTGTCGTAAAGATTCCCGCCCCTCCGCCGTTTCATAATGATCACGGATTAATTTGGAATCTCTCCTACTTGGGGGGGAATTTCATATCTCTAGAGGTTTTTCTCCTCGCCCTCCCCCGCCGATGGCGGAGTGCGGGTCGCGGCCATTAATTTGTGCGGAGATCAGCAGCAAAAATGGCGACGCGACCGGCGATGAAAGCAGCGGGCGAAAGTGGATTCAGTGACGGTGCGAGAGGAAAGGAATATCCTCATACTACAGACGATGACTGAAAAGATGAAAAAGAAATACACCGGTAATGTTAACGACGATAATGACGACGAAAGTAATGAAGGCTGGTCTTAATGACTTCTTCGGAAGTCGACACGATATGTATAGTAACTGCCATTTTTTGAGGATTTTCTAGGAAATAATTATCTATTAAAATTTTGCGAGTAAGTGTTTAGTAATCGAAAGTTTAAGAATAGTGTATATGCAACTGTAAAATGTGTGAGCAAACGGTTTTGCTTCACATTTTAGGAGTGTTAGCTGCCAATTTGGAGTGTTTTTTTTTCCTATCAGGAATGAACTGTTGAAAAAAAAAAATTGATTCCCTACAATTATTCTCGCAAAAAGTTTTGGTTGAAGTGTTCATTGGTGTGCATGCATTGGTTGGTGTTTTCCAATATTCTAAAATCAAGAATTTTGAAGGTGAAAGGGTGAAAATCTCGACTTGTGGCTTACAGATAAGTGCGAGGCCGAGTGGGTACTTAAGAGGAGGCCAGAGCGCCCTTCGCGGTGACTTCGGTTACGGAAGTGCCATACATCAAACATTTGCGTAGCCCCGGTCTCTTATCAGTGAAAGCTTTGGCAAGAAAAATGGCGGGCACCCACACTCAGCACGCGGTTCGCAGGCTGGTCTTTCTCCTTTTCTTCTCTCGTGGTTTTCTCCGGTCTCTTTATTTCCCCTCCTCTGTCGCAAAAAATAACTAATGTATAAAAAAAGTTATATTCCTCTTCTGCTATCGACTCGTGGCGACGGAACTCTGGCGTGACATTTTTCCATCTCAAGAAGCCAGAAAAATGAAACGGCTCCGCGAGCAGGGCCCCGGCGAGCCAGCGAACGGGCGGATACGCCATTCTGTAGGTCTCCGTTGGCTCTGGCTCACTGAAGTTCTCTAATGTTTTCTTGTTATGTAGATTTGTGATTGATGAGATTCTCAGGCACCAAATTACGTTTGTATGTGGGTTTTGTAGAATGTCAATAAATTTTAGACATAAGGGAATTAAATATTATTTCGACCTTAATATTTTGTATGCGCAATAATTATTTCGTTCAATATGTACATCATTAGAATTATTTTCAAGATAATTGACACGTGAAAACGATAATCATAATTGGTCTCTAACTGAGACAGAGTGTGCTGCTATGTGTATTCCCATGATAAATATAGTTGGTGGGCAGCTCTAGCGAATCAAGACGATGTGACAGTGAGAACGTTAGTAGCACACACTGATTTCACAGTTCGGAACTGATTCCTTTTATCATTTTCTTAGAATGAACGCTCTGGAAAATGTTTTTAATACTTCAAAACGATAGAAATCCCATGGTTGCGTCAGTGCACCATACCATTTTACGATACAATACGGAAAAAACTTTGTAGTAATGAATACAAAATTTGAAAGAAACTTCATTCCAATTTCTCTTTATTAAGTTTAATACAACTGGCTATATGTGTTTCTCTTCTGTGAGCACACAAATAAGAATGTTGTTGAATTCCATTTTCTAAAACTATAGACTTTTCAATCCTTGAACAGAAAAAAAGGTTTATTTCTTTATTTGCAAATAAATCTTTAAATATTTAGTTTGTACAGTGTATTAACCTTCGCTCAAGTACACACATTGACACGCTAGCGAGATGCTTCTGAAGCTTTAATAATTCGCTTCCTCCACTATCGATTTCTAGTTTATGGACTCTTTTATAAGGCTAGATATTAATCTGCAAATAGCATGGGTATATCGTTATTTTTGGCGGAATTTGTATTCATAAGATGATGCTATTGTATTTTCAGGATAAAATCAGGGACCTGACAATAGATAACGAGATGTATTAGAATTTGAAATTGTACATTTTTTTGTCTGGTTATAGAGCTGCTCTATAGAGCAAGAAGATTTGAGTTATCACGGAGGAATTGTCAGCTGGTAACAGCGTTCAAATATCAAAACAAGGCTTTCTTTTATTTAAGATTTGCTATAAACACTCTTGAAATTTTGCCAGGCAAAAATGTAGAAATGTGAGGAACGCCGGGAAAAATTAGATGTGTGTCAGACTGGGAGGTCCTAGGATTCGACTTTCGACATTGGCAAATTTTCGATCCTAGCGATCCCCCTTCGACCATAATAACTATGACGCATCCAGACGCTGCCTGCTCTGATCGATAGTTGTCCGTGGTTTCTCCTGTCAATGTAGGCGAATACCGGAGGAGTAATGCTCTTATCAGGGCCAAGGATCGCGCGCGACCTTTCCTCCCTCATCTGTGTCTCCAGTCTCCCCTTACACACATTTACTGTGATAAGCAGTACAATATCATACATGACGAGAGGCGAGTTGGCAGCATAGAACTGGTCCTGGCTGGGGCGGTGCCCCACGGGGAGATATCTAGAGGAAGAAATTTCAGCAAGTCCACGTATAGGTTGCCACCATTCGAGCGGACGAGGAACACCATAACCTGCCGTGATAAAGTGAACATGCACTACACTATTCATATCAGTTGACGCGCCTGGACGCCCAAAATAATCAGCCGCAGCCTTTTCCCCGGAGTCAAGAAACGAGCTGGCGGCGCTCGTTGCGACTTGTTCCGTCGTGCGGGAGCGCGCGCGTGTGCGCAACGAAGGGCCCGGCGGCGTCGCGTTGCCCCCTGCGTGATGGAGCGGCGTTCGCGCGCGCACGCGGCAATCACGCCTCGACGCGCGGCGCGGAGGCACGTGGCCAATCGATTATGCAGAATGGCGGATTTTGGGGTAATTGCCTTGTGGTCCTGGGGGCGGTCTTTAATTAATTGTACTGGGTTTTCTTCAACTCGGATATGTTTATTGTGAACTTCTTAATTTATTGTTGTTGGTACTTGGTGGAGAGTATGTAACTTCAAGGTAGCGATGAACGATGGATTATATGTTCTGCCGACCAAGTTCTTTAAGTATGTTGCGAATTTTCCCAATAGGTACGTAAGGATAGTTCAAATAATGATGTCTGATATACTGTTGCAACGCACAGAAAGAGTCCCTTGAATTTATATAAATTAGCATTGCTTGTATGAATTTTCAAAATATTGGGTACGCTCATTTAGCTACTGTGAGTGAACTGAATATCTTTTTAGTGCACGTGTTTTGTGAGTAAATTCTAAGAGAAAAGGTAAAGGGTCCTATAACTCTTTAAGAGCATTCAAGAATTCAATAGCTTACCTGGAAGGAAGCATCTTCCAAATGGGTGGAAATTTGGCTATAAATTCTACGTAACTAGTTGATGCCTAGAAAGGTAAGGAGTCATCCACAAATTACGTAACGTTAAAGGGGGAGGGAGAGAGGTCTGGGGCAGCGTTACGTACAGACAGGGAAGTGCGTTACAAGGGGGAGGGGGATTATTGAAAATATTGGAAATTTGCTTTACGTAATTTATGGACGGCCCCTAACTAGTAGTTGCCAAAACTACTGTCACTAGTGGATGCCCAAATGAACTGATTTTAAAAAAAGGTTCGCGATGCGCAGATGCCGCGAGCGCGTTCACTTGGCGGGCGAGGGCGCGCGCGCGTGCGTGCGCCGGGCAGCGGTGCTCGGGCGCCCGCCGGGAGATCGAAGGGCAGGGGGCGTGGCCGGGGGGCGGGGGGTGGGGCGTCCGATGAGCGCTGTCTCAATCAGCTCCCGCAGGGTCCAATACCATACATCAGCCCACCCGCCCGCCCGCCCGACCGGCTTCGCGGGCGGCCCGGTCCGGCCCGGCCCCGGCCCCGGCCCCGGCTCGTGGCCGGACGCCGGCGGCGGCGGCGGCGCGGGAGGCGGCCGCCGTGTCGGCCAGCCGGCGCGTTTGTCACGAGCGAGCATGTGGCCCGGAGGTTGACGTGCGTTCGCGCCCACGCCTCGCCCCGCCCCCGCCGGCCCCGTCGCGCGCTCTGCTCCCCGCGCCGCGCCGCCTCGTCTTGGCAGGGCGCTCCTGCCAGTTGCCTACTGCATTCCCACACACAGGATGATCTTTGGAAAGGGTGCAAGTCGACATTTTCATTTCTCATGGATGAAGAAGCTACGTTTTTGTAACACGATGGAAATTCCTTTAAGTGCAGAGTATCTCATTTTCCGAACTGCCTTGCTCCAGGGGCTGTTCGAAAGAGTGGCATTCGAATAAAGTATGTTATTTTAACGAAATGTTATTTTAAATAAATTATATACCAATGTATACTCTTAGCGTGCTCGTTCAATATACCTCAGAGATCTACAGGGAATATTGACATTTTCTCGTCTTTGACATTTTTGTCGCTTTGCCTTTCGTCAATGAATAATTAATTTTCAGTTTTTTTTCCTCACTAAATCATTCAACTGTATACGTTGTTGCTACTATTGATGGAAAATATGGAAGTAAATGTCGTACCTTATACTCCTCTGTTTTCAAGTGTGAAATTAATGCATGCAAGCTATTATAAACATATTCGAGACTTTAAGAAGAAAATCGGTAAGAGTTTAAGTAATTGGAACGGCAATTATAGTTGGCATCTAATTCTTGGAAGATGTAATTTCCCTTCCGTCATTTTTCTTTAGAGTTTAAATAACCCATGCTTCATCCTCGCATTTCGACTTCGCTGCATTACCTTCCAGCGAAAACAACGCGGACGATTTGTAGGTCATATCCGCCCAGCGACGTGACAGCGAGTGGCGAGAACACGCTCATTATACAGGGAGTTGGCACATCACGGAAAGATCTCGCGACAACGCGAATTCTTCGAACGGCGGCAGCGCCGCCTCGATAGGAGGTGCGGGGCGGGCGAGGCGGTGGGAGGGGAGGGGGGAGGGGCGTGGGGCGTTAGCGGGCGCGCACGCCACACGGCGACGTATGCTCCCGTTCGTTCCATTACGCGGTGACGCAGAGCGCAGCGCCGCGCCAGCGGCTGTCACGCGTAAAACTCCGCGCCAACTTCGAAACAGATCAGCTAATGAGAGTGTCACATTTAATTCCGGCAGAAGGACACGCCGCAGGCGGGGCCGCGCCCGGGCGGCGGCGGCGGACCGTGGTGCTGGCTAGAGGGTGTTCCCGGCAGGAAGTGATCACTTGACGCGGTGGGTGGGGTGGAGGGGCGCGCATGTACCCTGTGTGGGATGTATTGGCTCCCAGTAATGGAATGGGAGTGAATCGGCTGCGATTGTCATGTTGGTCCTAAAATAGCCGCGCTGATCAAATCATCTTCATATGTGAAGATGTTGATTGAAAAGAAATGTGAACAAATTTTTCAAGAAAGAAAAAGTGAACGTGAATCCCATAGGCGTCAAAAAAGAATGACAGTAAAATTGCTGAAGCCGCGCGTAGTGTACTGCCTAAACCACTAATACAAGATTTGGCAAAAGCTACTTAGTTTCATCTGCCATCTCAGGAATTATAGTCCTACCTCTTGGTGGTCTCAAACTACATAGGTATTATTCTCAAGAACTATCAAATATTCGATCCATTGGCGTTTCCGTGGACGGTGGTATTGCTGTAGGGCAGGACTCGCCAATCTACGGCTCGCGGGCCGGATTCGGGAGTTTAGACTGACCTAGCGACAAATTCAAAGTTTCAGATATTTCACCTTAATAAATACTTAAAAAAGAGAGTAATTAAAGAAATATGCCTTTATTTGTGGCGATCTCAGCCAGGAGTCGTGCTCTTCCACCTGATTCGTAATTGATATGGATCGCAATTGATTTTAGTATTATATACTCATCGGAATTTGACGAACAAGTGCCTTTGCAAGAAATAGTTTCTCTAAAGAAAAATCTGTCTTCTCAACAACTTAATGTCTCTCAAAAGCAAACGAAAATTAAGCATTCGTGTAAACAAGGGTCAAACTTACTCATCAATTATTTAAGTTGAAAAAATGTTCATTTACAGTGTTTTATGGAAAATGGACGTTTTGAACGCTGTTGTACAAATTTACCTGAAAAACATTCAAAATCCATTCAGACGTGAAGATAATTTTCAGCCTGAGTCTTAATTGACAGTGACAAACCTTAGAACGAATTGTTTAAGGGCCCATTTAGAACAGAAATCTTTTGATTTTCAGAACACTTCTTACTTGAAATTTTTGAAAAAATTGAATACATATATTTTTGCTATATTTTATATTTCGGTGTCGGCATAGGTATGAAACAATTTTAGATGAAATATGTAAATCCTAAACAGTCCTTTCAATGATACGTAAGAATTTGAAGTCAATCCTACCGACAGTTTGATCCAGAACAGCTAACTTTGATCATAATCTAAAAGAGATAGTGGCTAAAAGGCAGATTTAAAGGCCATATTAAATTTTAATGTTTATTGTACAAACAAAAATATATTATGTTTGCAAATTAAACGTGCGAAATCTGAATTGATCTGTCCTTTCGTTTATAATTTAAGGTGGGCCTCGTCATCTTCCTGTAATATATTGGCCACTAGTCGCATAAAGTTGGAGACACCAGCTTTAGAGCATTACTCTGTTCAACGAGCTATGTGACTGGTGTATGAACAGCATTAGGCATGAATAATCGCAGTTTTTTAGATTAATGAAAAACTGCTATTACATTTTGAAGCGAAGTATTAAAATTAGTTTGTAACAAAGGTGTACTTAGTATTCAGGGCGACCGGTGCTAGTCTCACATTGTCATCATTTAAATAGTTTATGGAGGGTTTAGCGTGATAATCTTGATTCATATTACATCTCTCTTGAACATTTCACTCCTTCGTTTCCATTGAATATCTTTATTTTATTTTTTTTTAGTTAGGATTGGATAGAGATCTTATAACAATACTTACAAATGAATCCTATTTAGGGGATGGGCGCTTCTCTAAAATATACAATGTTCGAGATCTCTTCTGCTATTTTCTAATTTATATAACGCTGGAGACAACGAAAACTAATAATCAGTTATGTGGAGAAGGCCACGACTTCAGCTGTACGATGCCCATACGTTGTTTGAAACGCGAAACACTCTGAAAGAGTTGTTTTCGAACTAAACATGAGAACGACATTTTCTTACATTATATTCACGCATGACAAGTGCATTTTTTTTTCACGTAGCAAAGCAAAAATCAAATTCTGAATTAAATGGTAATAATAACTATTTTTGTAGGGAGGTGATGTTTTCGACATAACATGTTCAATTACGAAATTGGTCATCCCTTTTACCACTTATCATTGAAGGCATTTAACTTTTCTTAAGAAACAGGTTGTCGCACTGTTCTATCGCATTATCAAATCTCATTATCACTTTGTTCCAATGGTGAAGAGTAGCGCTGTGAGAATTCGAATGCAGGTGTTAAGCAGTCCCCAAACCGGTTTGGTGATTCGTGACAAATTGCATCATATACTTACAAAAATAAACACGTTCGTGTTTCTTCGTAACGATCACTTTGTCACTTTAGTACTTACTATGCAGCACTGTTTTGATTCGTGTAAATTTTTCTACAGCAGCAATGTCATCAGCAGTAGTGTTCGCTCGACTTACCAACATGTTTTACGCAATTTATAACACAAATTGTTACTCTAACTGTATTTGTATTGTATTCACCGCTCGTATGTTCAAGCATTGGTATTACAGTACATAAGCTTATGAGAATTGATTCTTTGCCGATATTCATTGTGTTTTGAATATGTTGAATATTCACACAATGTTCAGTAGTTAGTCTGAATGATCTTGAATGTTATTTTGAATTTTAAAAGTAGGTAGTACATTATTAAACGTGGCCGTTGTTTGTTGTTCCGAACATATTATTTGTGAACTGAATCATATTTCTGAAACATTCAAAGTTTCTTGTGTGCTGTTGTTAGTGCGAGTACGACAGAATGCAAAATACCACTGCTGCGTATATAATTTTCGTCCAGTACATTTTCTCGCTTCAGTAAAGAATGTAATATGACAGACGTAATTAAAACACATTCATCAATAATTTCTTGTACTGATGTTCTCAGTTATGAGTAACCATCTGTGTTTATCTACACTATCCCAACTTGATTAAGAAAATATTAATTTGTAATGTGTGCAAAAATATTTACCACTCTGCCTTTCATACGAGGCAAACATTTGAAGCCGTTTTGAGAAAATAATTGTTTAAAAATTCCCAATGTTTCAAGGCAAAATTATTCATATTTTCGAAAAAATTGTACATGGAAATGTTTAAGAATTGTTTTTGATCAATAGATTTCATTAGAGAAAAATATCTTTGTTCAGTGGTAGGACGGCGCTAAAACAATATTGAACTTCGCAATTTTCGAAAATTCAGAATTCAACGAAAATGCGACCTACGCCATCCATCTTTCCTCTATCCGAGTAGGGTATTTTAAAATTTGAAGCCGATTTTGAAAACATTTTTAAAATCTTAACGCTGTATGTAAAAATCAAAATATCCGTTTCAAATACAAGGGGCCGCAAAATCAGTTAGATTGATCAAGGAATATCAATTTATGAGAAAAAGCCTTTACGGTTTAGCCGACAACGCTGTTCACAGACAGACGTTTTGCCCGAATCCAGGTTTTCGGTGTCTAGGATCCATCAAACGTGGATTCAGAGTAAATAGCGTATTAGAGGAGGTAATTTACTACAAACAGGAAAAAGATTAATACAATCGTTATTCCGGCCCGGCAAGAAGCATTTTTCTATCGAAAAAGGGCTGTTTTCCCCGCAGCATTACAATACTCCATACAGTGTAACAAGTGTGCGAGAAAGTAAAAGGGTGGCAACTGAAAGAACATATGCGCTCAAAGTACGTTCACTTGACTCAGAGAGTGCATGAAGAACCGAACGTTAATTCATAAGTAGATAATTCGCGTGCACATGTTTTCGTAGGAGCAACGCGATGTACCCCGCAAGTTGACTGAGACTCACCCTGTATTTGATCCTAAGTTTAAATAATTACGGCGCATGTGTGGGCAGCTGTCGGACACCCTGTATAAAGAAGGCCTGTCTGCGCGCACAGTCTCCGGCGCCCGATGCACGCGCGAGGTTGCGTGGTCCGCGCGAGCGCGCGCGCGCGCCGCGGGGCGGCAACGCGTCGGGCTGCCCCGCGCGCCCGAGCAGGTGACAGCGGGTCACGCCACAGGGCGGACGCCCCGCCCCCGCCCCACCCCGCCCCGCCCCGCCACGCCACGCCACGCCACGCACGCGTCGCGCGGGCACGGGAGGAGGACACGCCACCCGCCACCGCCACCGCCGTCCGGTATTTATTGGGTTGGGATGATTTCTGCGTGACGCCCCGCCCCGCCCCGCTCCGCTCCCCGCCCCGTTGCCGCCGCCGCCGCCGTGGCCTCCTCGGCCCGCCAACGAGCTTTCCTAATTACCTCTTGTCGTTCCGCCCGCCGCCGCCGTCGCCGCCGCCGCCGCCTCGCGTGTCCCCGCGCCCGTTTGATAGATACTCCCCCGGGATCTCCGCGCCGCCATGGCATTACTTGTGTTCGTGAAGCGCCCCGGACTTTCCTGCTCCGAAGCGACGGGCGCTGGCGAAAAGAGGAATATTTCGGTTTCTCATTCTTTGGAGGCTGTCGGTGTTAGTTGGTACTTGTCAGTCGTGTGTCATGTCTTGTAATATCTAACTATGTATGTTCAGCTTTGTCGCGTCTTAAGATCATTTTGTGGTCCTTTCTCACTTTTATTTATATCTTAATTATATCGTGGAACGTCAGATTCGCCCTACCCGTTGGTAAAGAAGCAATAGATTAACTGGCCACTTCAATCTACAGAAATGTTGTTTACGTAATTTTACGAAGTAATGTTTTGAGTAGCAGAACGAATCTGAAAACATGACAAGCAAAACTGTAGAGAAACGTAGTATTAAAGATGTAATTCTTATCCAATTCGGGGTTGGTAAAATAATTATTGGAATATCGAATACCAAGATTTGACCATCGAATACTACAACTGACGTGTATTTGTAGGAATTAACTTTGAAAAAAAATCCACGTAATAGTGAAAATGCGTAATTCGCCTTCCAATAAATGAACGGCAACTTTCCGAACGATATCGGGCGAAAGAGGCCTCCAGATGGTATTTCATTTGTGTTTGGAGGGAGCCCGCGTGGGCAGGCGCCGGGGGATGGCGCGTGTCGGAGCGTCTGAGGAGCCGAGCTGCGTGCGTCCCGTTACGCGGCTGTCGCGCGCCGCGCCGCGGCTGCTGCTGCAGGAAATCCAGCCGCCGCCGCCGCCATTACCAAAGATTGCTCGCTAACGAAATGGACGACAGGCGCGCGCTCTCCCGCCCTTTGATGTGGCGCAAATTAGCGCAGGGTATTACCCGCGCCGGTTGGGACCATCGCCTGTTTTAATTGTTCATTGTTTTTTATTTGACACACCTCTTCCCTTATGACAAGGGCGTGGTCTCTCCGGCTGCCGGTGCCAACATTATATAAAGTTTCATTATCCTGTCTGTCCGTCCATCCATCCATCCGTCCGTCCCCTGTTTCTCTTCCTGCCGCCCGGCGTCTCCCCCTGCCGCGCCCGCCCCTACCCTCGCCCCCGCCCCCCGTTTGGCGACGCCATCACGATCTTTTTTTGTTTAACTCATTAATTAATTATCATTTTTAACCTGCAGCCAACCGGCGCCGGCGCGTCATGATACCGTTGTGTGGCTAGATATTAGCGGGACGGGCGCTATCGCGATGTTTCCTGACGCCGCTGCCACACCCCGTGTGCCCACAGAGGCGCGCGCCGCGCCGCGCCGCCCACCCCCAAGGAATTGATGAGCCGTCTGTTCCGTGTAAACGAGCCTTCCTGTTCTACCCCCCCCCCCTTCCGTTCCGGGGCGACGGAGAAATGAATTCGCGGCTGCGTTTGTTTAAAGGGTTAAGATTTACGGGCCGCCGTGTGGGCAGGCGGTGGTGCCTGTGCACCGAGCGGCGATTGGCTCCTTTTGATGTGCGTCTTGTGTTGATTACCCCTAATGCTATATTGTGATTGGTTTTCATTTGCTCAATCTCTGTGTATTGTATTTGGTATTTCGCGTCTTGTGAGTGACTGATTTTCATAGTCAATATAGCATCAAGCATAGTCATATAACATCACACACTCTTAAGAAATGTACTCGTCTAAGAAATCAACCATTGTGACACGTGTGTTTTCACTATCAGGCCGTGTAGACTAGCTTTAAAAACTGTTATAGTAACGAAATGTCAATTGGAAATTATATTTTAAACAAATTAAATGTGTGGTGAGTTACGCAAGTCAAACCTGTTTTATTCAACTTGGTTAACAAATGTGTAGTTCTCTTTTAATGGTAGATTCAATTAGGAAACTATTAAAATAACACCCAAGTGTTTCCTACGAATATGCTTAAATATTTTAGATTCTGTGATCCAAGACAATCATTTTATACGCTTTGATTTCTGTACTCCTTTACCTGTTTCAATATTTTTCTAATCATCCTATCAATACAAATAGAAAGACCGTGAAGACGTGCGTAGACTATCTCGACGAGACTTGTACGGAAACAAGTCAATACCCAAAAGAGTTAACCCCGTCCGTCTTGTGTCATCAGGGCCGTCTAAGTAAGGGCTCTAAGGCTGCCCGGACGCGAAATGCGCTGGTGACAAGTCGATTCCTTCCGCGCAGAGAAAGCCCCGTTGCTTCGCCGGAGTGTTGTCGAGGGCGCAGTATTTTCGCGGATCGAGCGGCGTCGGCGGCGGCGCGCAGCAAGGCAGGGCGCTGCAGGCGGAGGAGTTGGCATCTCCCGGCGCCGTGGAACCGCGGCGGCGCGGCGCGGCGCGACGCGGCGCCGGAGCCACCAGAGTAATATGCAACGTCTCCCAGTGTCTTGCTGTATGTGTTTTGTTTAATGAGTTGGGGAGCTGCTCGCGCCTGCGTTCGGGTGACGCGGGGGCGGGGCGGTGGGCGGGGCGGGGCGGGAGGGGGCGGGGGCGGTGGAAGTGAAGGGCGGAGGCGGCAGAGGGACGCGCGCGCGCACACAAGAAGTGATACGGGGAGATGCGCCGCCGCCGCCGCCGCCGCCGCCGCCGTCGCCGCGTGTGGGAGAGAGATTGTAATAATGTGCAAGTTGGCCTGAAGACGTTAGGTATACTACAGTGCGTGCAGCGAGTTTCATAAGCCGGAGACAGCCAGCACCCTCCCTCCCTCCCTCCCCCCCCGGCGCCCCGCCCTGGAGGCGTCGGGACGCCGGCGCACGCTCCGCGCGGAATGGACCGCCTGTCCCCGCCCCCGCCCCCGCCCCTCGCGCCCGGCATCTGCCGCGGGCGCCTTCGTCCCCGCCCCTCCCTTCCCCGCCTGTCCCCAGCGCCTCGGGGCCCGCCGGGGATTCGCATTGGGCTGCGACGTGCTCGAAGATGCTGCCTCTCCCACGCTCTCATGTGCATGAGCATGATCTTTCACTAAATGGTTCCTGCCATGCAGTGGTGGATGCAGGGGGACCATGGTAGCCATGCCACCCCCCCACCCCCCCAAAAAAGCGTAGAGTTTTCGTTTATTACCTTTCTTTATTTGGCAAAATTGATTTAAATGTTTATATGAGAATTATATCAACATTAGTATTGTATGCTACCAAATTTACGTTGTAAAACAATATACAATATAATAACAAATATGTTTATTATTTAACGAAATCTTTGATCCCCTCCCCCAATGATCCGCTGGATCCGTCCCTGCTATCATGCGTCCAGATCTCCATTGCCGATATCAATGAAAAAAATTAGACAGTTAGCTCTGATTTCAATATTGCACTCTTATTTTGGTGTAAAGTTGTTTTTGATCATGGGGGTTGGTTTAAATGCGTTAGGACCTTTGATTTTCAACGTTGCATCAAAATGCATACGTTTCCCGGAAATGATTTTTGTTTCACAATAGATATTTGGTTTAAAGTTTCATAATCATGAAATGATTCAAGATACCTCAACCTAAAGTTAAATTTGAATGAATTTATGAAATGAATTTAAAAATATGTTCCTTCATATGCGAGAATGTATGTGTGACGTTGTAGCAACATTACTTTAACGCGTTTTATTACTGCATTTGTTTTGGCATATTTTAATTGTACGAATTTTATTCTCTGGAAAATTTTGGATTACGAAATGAAATTAGAATGTCATGAACAAGAGTGTACACAATGGCGTTGCTGTAGATGAATGTATTTCTTCACGGTAGTGTTTCTTTCGAAAGTATGCAAGTTTTATTGCTTTCCTTGTAATAAAAATGCTCATTATTTGTCTGTGTATAAGAAAAGTGATATACAGAAGAGGCGTTTCTGCTATAATTTACACCTGATGCATTCGTTATCATAAAAATAAGTTTTGAACTTCAACATACGATACGTAGTGATAGCAAGTTAATAACAGATATGTTCTGTAAGACTTTAAAAAAACGAAAGTATAGAGTTGCTGTTGCGGCTGCTACTACTGCTACAAAAGCTACTACTATAATGGTAACATACGTCATTTTTGTTTTAAACTCGACTAACATTTCGTAGGATTAATGTTAAAACATTTCTCTATCTTTACCACGATCCATTTCACTATCTTTGCTCCACTTACCAACTTTTATTCAGTATGTTGCTGGCATTTTCCCTTAAAAATAGCTTTGCCATAATTTGTTTCTGTCTCTAGCCTAAGCGTTATATCTCAATTCGAAATCTAACCTACACGTCTACACCTTTGAGTTATCAGATTAGGCAATGTTGTATTAAATCTCGAAGCTGTGGTCACTATAGCCCTCCACTATCTAATTACATTTTCATACAGTGTATAAAACGATTGCATTATGCATAAACGAGCTTTATCGCCCGCATCAGTCCTCAGAATTAACGTAGTGCTTTTATCTTCCGCATCTCTCCTCCAAAACAACGTGGGAGGGGTCACTTTCTCGCGTCCTAACAAGAGGAGGTGGCGCGGCGGCCGCACGCAGCCGTCGAACGCGCTGTGACTTACGGCGGGATAAGAACAAGGCGACGCCGTTGATCAACTGCGCACCGTCAGGCGGTGGGAGTGCCAAGGTCGAAAGAAGCGAACTTTTTTTTTTTTTTTTTTTTTCAAATCTCGCCAATTTACACTGCTTGTTCAAAATATTAAATTAAAAATGTCAAGTGTTAAATTTTTTTTACAATTTTCTCATATTTTTGTGTATTGTTGTGTACAAAGCTCACAATCTCTTTAAAAATACGTACGTATATAAATTTATGATCTTCATATCCACATATCCCACACTCAGTCATGCTTAATGTAGAAATTGGAATTTTTTGTCGATACTTCTCATTACTTTCTACGTTTCTCACATTTTAGTACTTTATATTACAAATATTTTTTTCCGTGAAGCCTGCTGACAGGAGTGTTACATTCATATATTTGACTTGCTGTAAGAAATATGCGCATATGTACTATATCATGAAAATTACAAAAAACTACATGTTCGTAAATTTTTCATTTCTACATCCTGGCAAGTAAATATATTCAAATTTACGTTTAACGGACTACGCAATACGTGGTCCGTTCTAAAAGTACTGCTCCAGCATCCGCCTCAATTGAGGAAAATTATCGACCGTCCAGATGGCTGCTCTCAAGAGTTCTCATTCCGGCGTTCATCGGCTTCGACCCTGCCGGCTCCATCGCCCCTCGAACCGAGGACCTGTCAGTCAGCGATGTCGTGAATTCCAGTTTATTCCAGGAAGGCTTTTTCAACCCTCCCTTTTTTTTCTGATTCCGCCCCATCGTGTCGCTGCTTACCCTCTCTTCAGCGCCACACGGAAGAGGATAAAGAGCGAGATGCCACATGGCGAGACGCGTTTACGAATCCTTCCTTATTTTGCAGACGGCACTCAGCACTTGCGGCCAGTCATGTGCTACAGTACCCTACCTCTTCCTATCTGATTCTCCTCTTGGCATTAGTAACGTCCTATATGCCTTCTCAAATTGCGTACGACACTATTGTAAAATTGGAGAAAATTGAATGAACTATCAATTTGTTTTGTGGTGGAATTGATATTATCTATATTTATTAATCAGGGATGAAACTTTATTGTAACAATAATATGAACTTTTGGGTAAATCAGGAAGGTGAAACAGATAGGATATTTGTGTTTCTCGAATTGAACAAAACTTTGATTAGGTCAACGCTGAATACGGAAAATTTCTGAAACTTCAGAGAAGAGTATGAAAAAATAGATTATTTCCTCCACATTGAAAGTCCGTTTGAATTAATAATTGTAAGAAAATTAATTCAGATCGAATTTTCGATAATATATAAAACTAAATATTGTCCTTCACCTTGTTATGTCCTTCATCTTCGTTATTTAGTGTGACTATGTTTATGTTGCTGGGGAATCTGGATACATCATTTTTCATTATGAGCTATTAATTTTTATAGTTCAGATTCACCAGCAGCCAATAAGAAAGAAAGTAATTCTCAACGTTTTTCCTCCGTTTGTCCGTTACCTAGGTCCTTGCACCACTACAGCCTGCACCCAGTGTGTTCATTCTCTTTCGCCACCTCCCCGTCGATTGATAGCTGCCACCAAGACTTCTTCCAAACCTCCCATTCCGGGAATATTCTCCCCTTTGTGAGAGCGCAGGCTTCCGCGGCCGGAGCCAGTTCTTACTTGGCTATCCGGACGACTTAGGAACAGGGGCCAACGTTTCGGCCGCCATGCTGCGACCTTCAGTACAGTACAGAACAGGACAGGGCGTAGTAATGCCACCAAAAATTACAACGCCCTGATGAAGGTCGCAGAATGGCGACCGAAACGCTGGCACCTGTGCCTTGGACGCGGCGTCTCCCGGTCAGCCAAGTACATTCTCCCCTTTCTGTGAACTGCCCCTCCTTTGAGCCCGCGCGGCGCTCGCCACCGGGCATCGGCGCCAGGCACACCCGCGCCCCCGCCCCCGCGCCGTCGTCGCCTCCGCCTATCCCATAATGGAAATTACGTAAAAAAAACGCGACCGTGCGCGCGTGGACGGGACGCCCCGCCCCCTCCCCCCTCCCCCGTTGGGGCGCGTGCAGAGCGTGGGCGGGCGGCGCCAGATAGGATCGCGCCGCGTATGCAAATTCCGGCGCGCGGGCGGGCGGGCGGGCACGCGCGGCTGTCGAACGCGAGGCGCCGCGGGATCGCGCTCCAATTCATTACCGCGTCACGCGTGCGCGCGCGCGCGGGGCGTCCTCGGCGCCGCCCCCGACGCACGCGCGCCGCCAGGCAGGTGCTGCGGAAAGGAGGAGTGGGATAGGCGGTGGAGGACGAGAAGATGGACATTATCTGTTCGTTGGAAAGGAGTAGCGGTGGAAGGAAGAAAAGATCGTGGCGGCGATGGTGTAACGGTTAGCGTACCGGACTGTTCGCGAGTTCAAACTCGATCGAAGCCGTGGATTTTTACGGGGGAAAAAATCCTTCTACGCCTTCCTTCGGAGGGGAAGTAAAGCCGGCTGTCCCATGTTAGTAGATTGACTGCATGTAAAGATCCTCAAGCCTAAATGACGCCTGTGAGCAAAATTCAAAATCGCCTGTTTCGTCGCCCATGGAATACCTTCCTTCTCCGCTAGTTGCTGTAAGGAGTGTAGCGAAATTTGCGTGGTCAGACGGAAGAGCGGGCCTCATGGCCCGAGTCTCGCCACGTAAAATAACTAACTAGCATTAACTAACATCATGTGTTCGTAGAAGAGGAGTAGCGGTGAAAGGAAGAAAAGATCGGTGAAGTAAGAAAGATTACGTATTTATGTATTAGGTCTGTTAAGTATAGGAATACGATTACGAATTGTATATCGGTGAAGTATTAAGATGACGTATTTTCTGTCTGTTCGTGAGTTGTAGACACCGTGTGTAAATCCATTGTGTATCTAGTCTTCAAAACCACTACTCATCTGCTACTCAATAATTATGTCTCTGAAGGTTTGGCCTGGGCGTTTTCAGTGGAGAGAATAATGAGATACCATGGATTGATAGGGCATGAGTCATCACCCGAAATAAGCGAACTGTGAATTATAGCACGTCAAGCTTATGGATATTCTGTCATCCAGGCGGTACGTGGAAGGGCGAATTTCTTGCCCTTCATTTCCAGGAAGCACATAGCACTCATTTTTTGCAACCCCCATTGCACGCGAGCACGTCGAGTCCTTCTCTATAGGTGGCGCTGCCCATCTCCGTCCTCCGCCCTCCCTCGCTCCCGTCGTCGTGTCGCGCCCGGCCCCGCCCCCCGCCCCCGTCCCCCGGCCCCGGGCTCGCGTGCGCCGCCGCGGCCGTCCGCCCCTCCGCCCCCGAGCCCTCGGTGAGGGATGGCCGCTATTAGCAGTGTCGCCTGACGTTGCGTGCTCTCCGCCGCCGCCGCCGGTGCGCGTCGCTTGACCCTTTCCCTCCTCCTGCTCCTGCTTCTCCTCGTCCTACGCCCGGGTCGTCCCTGCTCGCGTGGTCGCCGTCTCTTTCCCGCGCTCCTGCGTTTTCCGGGCGGTGACCGCTGTAGGCGGGCGGCTGTCTTTGTCGTCGTCTCCCCCCGCCCCCCGCGCGTTCGCGCCCGCGCGCGCGCTCCCGCGGCCGCGTTCGTGCGCCGCGCCGCGCCGGCCTTTTCTCAAATGTATCAATGGATGGAAAATTGAAGCACTTCATCTTTGTTTTGTGTGGGCGGCGCCGGCTGCTGCCGTGCGCGCGCGGTGTGGCGGTCCGCGGGTCGCCTATTTTTGTCTCGCAAGTTCGCTCGCCGCGTATATAGGGACCCGCCCCCGCTCCCCGCCTCACCTCGCGCGCGCGCGCTGCCCACTTTTGTATGGGGGACATTGTATCCGGCGAGATGGATAGTAATTGTAGCGCCGGCAAATGATGTAGGGTTACGCGGGTCCATTGTAAGGTTTTGTCGCACGTAGGGGTGGGGGGGGAGGGCAGGGGTAAATTATTTTGCCGCCCTCTCTCCTTTCATGGAGTATTGAATTAATGGGCGAAGACCATCGCACTTGTCACCAGGAAATTCGCGGGGGCCGCCCCCAAGAATTTTTTTGGTAATCGTAACGCCCTGTTTATCTTTTCTCGAGGTCATTCTTCGTGCGTAATAGCGAACATTACGTCGGTGCGGCCTCGAAGCAAGACCGGCGAGCGGTGGTCGCATGGCGGCCCGGCCGCAGTAGTAATGGCGAGTTTTGAGGCGGCTGGGGATAAAAACGGATGTTTTATTGGGGCTTCAGCTGGTAATCGGCCTCTCGTCTATTGTGGAGGTCAGCCGTCTCAGGCGCGGCCTGATGAAAGAAGACTTGCGGTTGGTCGTTAGGTTTCTGAGCGCCGTAACGCCACAATTCGTTTCTCGATAAGTACAATGGATGATTGTAAAAATAGCGAAGGAAAATGGTGGTTTTAAAATTATGTCAGTTTATTGTTCTAAAGTGAAAAATAGACAATATTTTACAATTTTGAGTGTAATAAAATGACGTACATATTGAATTTGTACCAATTTGCAAAAATTACTATTTAGTTCGATTGATTACTTTTGTGAGGATTGTGTGTATGATACTTTGCATATTTCACATCAAATGTCTTGTTGTTACAGTTTTCTTTTTTCATTTTATTTTCTTCGTACATTAATTTTTCAGTGAGTTGAACGGCAATTGTTTTACACATTGAGGCAAGATATCAGCTGTTCACTAGAAGGTGACTCTAACTTGACGTTGTTGTGTTTATTTTTATATACATTGTATAAGCTGATTCCTTTTTTTCGTTTCTTTATACATTATATGGAATTTTTAATCCGAACTGGTACTGCACTTTCCTCTTGATATCATTTTTATCGAATTGTGATTGAAATTCTTGTGATGGTGCCACACAAATTTAGAATGTCTTTTTTAAGATGCAGAAAATGGTCTCTTTTTTCTGAAGAAAAAACAAAGTAAGCTGTTGTGCCTGTGTAGCGTAAAATACTTTGTTCAAATCGATGATAGTGTCTCTCAAAAAATTCATATGGAGCACTTGATTATTATACTTACTTTATTTGTCAAGTTGGGTTCTTCAGTGTTTAGAACTGAATTATCAGTAAGGTAAAACCAAAATCAATTCTTTTTATTGCGCTGTTGAAATTGAGAAGTAACTCTTATTAAATTTACTAGATTTATAAATAACATATAATCATCACCTATCTAGGAATTTTAAATAGCATAGACAGGTGTATTAGAATCTTGATAGACAGCTAATTTCTTAGAATTTTGATTATTGTAATGGTGGACAGGTTTTTTTGTTACTGCATACCTCTTCGATTGCACAATTATATGTACAGTCTTTTAGCTTGATACCCCGATATGGGCCTTTTGTTTTGTTTCCAACGTTACTTTAAGAATGTATTGAATATTGAGATCATTAGATTGAACTTTTCAAGTGTGTAATCGCCAGTTTTTAGCAGTTTGCTCTTCTAGCTAAGTGTCGGTAATATCACCAAAGCAGCGCAATGGAAAGTGAACGTTGTGCCTTTCGCAGGTCGTAAGTTTCGATCTCGTCGCTGAACGCGCTCCTTAGGCACTCGCTACGCCCTCCCGCCGCGGGAGCCATTTAACCCGGTTCCCACTAATATCCTTAGTGCCACCGCCCCTTCTCAGCCGCTGTCTTGCTCAAACCTCATATTAATATTACCCAAGATATATGGACGTATCTGCTTAATTTACACGATTAATTCATAACACTCCATAACTCGGTCCTTAATATAGCAAAACGCAAAAATGATCCGCGCCGCCGCCTCCGCCGCCAGCCACCGCCCCCTTCTGTATTACATCCCGGCGCGGCGGCGGGGCGGAGGCTCGGCTACTTTGGAGGAAAAACCTCCCTCTCATAAATCATCGGCGCGGCACCTCGCCCCGGTGCCCGCGCCGCCCGCCGCCGCCCCGCCCGCCGCCGTCCGCACCTGTAGCGCGGAGAGGCTACGCGTCGACATGCATCGCCGGCCCTCTTGCCCAAGCCGGCGTTCGCACGTCGGGATTTGCGGCGCCTTGCGATGAGTTGGTCGGTTTCTTTGCATGATACACTTGAGTGTCTCTTTTTTGTTTAAGAATATTCTCTTCACGCTGGTGGTATGTCGCTGCGTTTCAACATTGTGTAATATTGTGGAACGGTGTTCGTGTAAAAGTGCTGAAACATTTCCAGCTCATAGTTTGAATATTGATGGAAAGTCTAATATGATTTTTTTTAATTGCGTGAAAAGAAAGTGCCTGATATAATAGTGTATTAGTAATACATTTCTCGTCAATATATTAGTCAAAAGGTGTATATGTCAGATAAATTGAGTATTAAGTTAAGTGTAGTATTTTTCTTTCATTCCAAAACTATTTACTTTAATTGTTTGAAAGTAACTTGAAACTAACCTAATACTATTTACCTATATATATATCCTTCTATCTGAAAAATAATTATTCGACAATATCTACACTAAATGCATTTCTTTTTGCTCTCGTGTAAAATTATGAAACATAACTTAAACCCTTTTGCCCAAACACGAGTGATATTTCTTTCTTTGTTGTACTTAATCTACCTTCTGTTTATAATTGTACTTAGTGTTCTGTACTAGTTCGTCGATTGTCTTCCATCAGTTCGCTAGTCGTGCTATTCTTTTCCGTCGCTGCGTAACGGCTCCATTTCTTTCCGCCGCCCCCTCCCGAACAGCTGGAGTGCTGAGTGGGGGCGGCACCTCCGCCTCGGTGTTTGCCCTTATTTCGCCCGCCGCGCACGCGAGGCGGCGCCGAGGAGCTCCCCGGTGCTGTTCGCGGGCGCGGCGCGTGTAGTGTCGCAGTGCGGGCGCTTCGGAAGGAGGAGCGGTCGCCGCCGAGGCGGCAGCGGCAGCGGCTGGCAGACGAGCCGGGCGGGGCGTGAAGGGAAGGGGGCGGAGAAGAATCGGCTGCCTTCGCGCCCTCCGTCCGCGGTCCTCGGGCGCTCTCTCGGCCCTTCGCGTGTCCGCACTTTCATCCGCCGCCCTGCCCTCCTCCGCCCGCTCGTCCGCGCGCCTCGCTCCGCCCCTCCCTCCTGTTGCCGCTACCAGCGCTCACCCCCGGCTCATTCGGTAGCGTGTATTTATGGTGGTTTAATATACTGTGCCCTCTCCCCCACACCCCGCTGCCGCCGCCTGCCGTCGTCGGCGCGCGCGCGCTCGCTCTCTCCTCTGGCCCCCGCCCCCCGCCGCGCCGGGCGGGCTCGCCCGCGCCCTCTCCGCGCCGAAATGCCACTGCGCTATTCCTGTATTCAACAGTTAACATACGCACGGCCCTAGCTGGCGTCGCACTCGCTCTCGCCGCCCCTCTCCCGCCGTGGTGTATATACAAAGACACATAAATCGCCCCGTACATGAAACATCCCTGTGTGGTACATAGCGGCTGGGCTGGCTCCTGATACGCTGCCGCCGCCGCGTGTCTGTCTGCGCGTGGCGGCCGCTGGCGCGCGTGCCGAAGGAGAGGCCGTCCGCCCCCGCGCAGCCGTTGCCTTGGGGGGGCGGTTTGCGAATGAACGCTCTTGCGGGGTTTCCGCTTCTTCAGATCGTATGGCTTCAAATAGCAATTATCTCTTGCGATGGGCTCATGCACGGTCTGCCATGACATAAGAAAACTTTTAACGTCATAAAACAGAGTGAATATCAAGCATTGGAAAGGTTTGTGGTAAAATGATGCAAAATGTGCCAGGTCATTCACGTTGTTTTGAATCTTTCTACAATACATTTTTGGCCTGTAGTTTTCCATTAATGTTTAGAAAGCCATATACAATAAAATATGTTGTACGATTGTTTGTGATGCCTTGGAATATTGATAAACACCGATTGAAACATCATTGATCGTTTCTCATTACATAATACTAATACAATGTACACAGTAGAGCGGAAGAAAAAGAAGTCCTCGGAGAAAGTAGATGACTTACTTGCCAGTTGCTTGTTATTAAGTGGGGAAAAGGGCACTTAATAGGAGATGCAGCATTAATATTTCAATTAGTATAAGCTGTCAATATTAAAATTGCCTTTAAAATATACTAGCGGCATGCAGCAGGAAAATGCTGCTAAACAAACCCACTCAAAATAATTTTCTGAGAAATGGCACGCACACTGCTCAAGAACAAATGAACCACTCTCGAGTAACACTGTAAACTAATTGTTGAAACAAAAACAATTTTCATCGATACCGCAATAACGTAATACAGAACATACGTACACATGCTACTTTACATAACAATATTTAATCGACGCGCGACCTCTTCCTTGGAGCCTAGTTGCATGTCGTCACCTGTGACGTACTGAGTATGAGAATTTAGTCGGTGCACGCAGAATGATAGTAAGCACAATAACACAATTAAATATTATATGTTTAATCAAAATCGAAACGGTTTCATTGCCTTTGGATATTCCCGAGGACCTGGTTATCCATTGACCCCAAACACTCCTTGCACATGTCTCGAGGCTGCACAGTTCTCTTTCAGTTTCTGCGCGCATTCGGCTTTGTAATAGAGATTATTCTAAGATTCTTTTCCTATTTCACTTTTATGTGAGTACTCGGCGTGTGTAATCAGCTAAAGAAATATAAATACATGTATGTTAATAAAATAGAAAACTATGCACAGTACAAAAAAGTATTTGTAAGACGTTTATCGTTTATATTAAACTCTCAGATTGTTTCGAAACATTGTAAAACGACTACGAAATTATCCCTTCGAATGAACGAAAATTTCAGTTACGGCAATGAATAAATATATACAAAAAACGTATTACGTTAGTATTTACCTGAAATGACACCCTTTAAATCTCTCCAAACACGTTGATTGCTTAAAACTTGGATAATATCACTGAAATGACGAACAAACATTTTTCAACATAGAAAACTATTTCCCTTAATAGTTATTGCGAGAATAATATGTCAAATGTCATTCACAGATATTGCCACATTCACTCTTCGATAAACACGTTTGTTAATAAAACTTGTGTTTCAATGAAACAACTCGTGAGTGATGTTTAAAATGTACATTTCCGAAGTTGATGCATCGTAGGGAGAAGCTTTCCGCGCTTGAGGGTGATAAGAAGGCGGACCAGCGAGCGCGGCAGCGTGCGTATAACTCAAACCGCAATTTCTAGCGCAGACGGACATTCCCTCCCCGGCGGCCGCGCGGAGGGTAAATAGCGAACCCGAAATTATATTAGGCCAGGGCCCGATGCGCGCCCAGAAAGGTACTGCGGGCGGCGGAGGGCGAGGAGGAGAAGCGGCGCGGCCCTCGTTGTAAATTTGCGCGACGTTCTGGCGGAGGCCTGCTCTGTCCTTCCTTCCCCGTTGGACCCCGCGTGCCATTCCTTCCTGCTTCGGCTGTCGGTTCCGCCTTTCTCACTCGTCCGCCCATCTTGCCGGCCCTCCTCGCTCGTCCTTCTTGGAACATCCTCGTCGCCCGCTGGTTGGTGCCCGCTCTCACTCTGTCCGCTTTCGTCATTGTGGTGTTGTCTCTTCCTCGCCCGCCCTCTTTGCGTCTATTCGATTGTAATCCGCTTCGCCTTTCTTTCATACCCTACTACGGCTTTCCTTCTTCCGCTATCCACTCGTATACTTTCTGCTCTTCTCCGTGTACATCTTCGGTGCTTTCCTCCCCGCGCCCGATCTGCTCGTCTCGCCCGTTGCACAAATGTCGACCATTCGACCTTCTTACCCCCTCAATGCCCCAGCATTGCACACGAGCCACCGTGTTTTCACTCCGCTCCTTCATCCCTTGCCTTGCCGTCCTCTCCGGCGCGCTCGCGTCGTGCCTGTCCGTGTCATTCGCGCTGTCCGTGCTGCCCTCGGGGCAGGATGGGCGAGGCGGGGGTGGGGTGGGGCGGCTGCAGAGGTGCCCCAGCCGCCGCGTGCGCGGGCGGTGCGGCGTCGATCGCATTCCGTTGGTGCGCCGCCTGTCGCGCGCGCCGCCGATACCCCTTGCCCTGAAATGGATGCCTTTAATAATACGCCTAACACTTCCTCTGCTCACTTACGCACAATTGGCGTGTCTCGTGGCTGACAGAAATATAGTCGGGACCAAGGAAGCGCAGTGTTGTGAAATGGTGGGGGCATTGCGTATTTCGAGAACTTCTGAAACCTTTCGATGGTTTGCTTTTAATATTTAGTTTGTCCGGATATTTTTTACCTGAACAGAAAATTTTTCTTACAAACGCTCCATAAATGTGAGAATATTTGTTATTACATAAACAAATGTTGCCTCCACCATCAAAATGACGTGTTAAAATAAAAACGTCTTTGTAAGAAAAAGGGGAAGGAAATGTTGACGTTACAAGCTGCAAAAAATGGGCATTCCCTATATTATTTTGTCTTGGATTCTCATCGATCATGCTTCGTATGTTGTGAACAATAAAATGGATTGTAAGTGTAAATTGCAGTGAATGACTACTCAAAAATAATCTTTCATTTCGTTGTGTTAGTAAAGGCTCAGGGAAAGTCCACTAGTGCAAGGCATCCCAAGGACGAAACTGGAATTCCGTAAACACCTTCCCTTGCAGAATCCTCGCATTGCAGCCCCACTAGCACATCTCGTTTTGGACACCCCGCACACCCCGAGGACAGCTAGCAGCCACTGCGGCGGCGGCGGCAGTACTCCATTCTCACTCCCCGCGCCGCACTAAAGGACCTCCGCGCCTCCCGCCCCGCCCCGCCGTCCCTCTTCCTCCCTCGTCCCATTCCTCGCCTCGAACATCACCCGCCCTCCCCTACCCGCCCCCTCCCCTCCCCTCCCCCGCGCGCTACTTGCCTGCGCGGTGCGGCACGGCACGGAGGACCCGTGTGTGCCCGCGCGCTCGGATAATGTGTTATTAATGAAGGCCAAGAATTTCATTAAAGATTGTTTGTATATCAAAATGTCCACTAAATTATGTTGCTCTCCTCGCGGCACGGCTCGCTCCCTCTCCGTCGACCGCCCAGCCCCTCCCCTCCCCGCCCCTGCCCGCGCCGCCCTCGTGTCGCCCACGCCCCGACGGGCGGGCGGGCCTCGTGGCCACCGCCCCCGCGCCGCCGCGACGTCGCGGTATCGTATAACGCCATTTAATGATAAGCCATTTTAAATGAGGGGGCCGTGCCGCTGTCACCGCCTCCTGGCGACTGCGGGCGGACGGCTAGCAGGAGGCCGTGCCGCGGCCGATTCGGCTGGCTAAAGGATTGTGGCTCTCGTTGCTGGTGAGGAGCGTGGTGGTGCTGAAGTACATACGAAACTGTGTTGTGAAAGAACTGATTCTTTCAAAGCAGGCGTCACTGTACGATGTACTTGTGATGTCTCACGCGAGTGTTTAAAAGTCGTTTTGGCCTTTCGTTGTGCTTTATTGTGTTACAGGAAGGAGCTCACGTCTCACCTAAAGTTTACCCCCAGAGAGTCTCCCTCTTACCCGAGAGAGTTTGTGGCGCCACCATGCTCCGAAAATAAAAATTCTGAACCATTTTGATTTATAATTATATACGTATGTGAAAAAGAGTTTGGATCAATATATTATCATAACTTTAAAACTATCCTGCTATTTTACTGCACTACTATAAATGTGCGTTTGTAGATTTTTTTAATGTCATTATAGTTGTTCATTATAAACAAAGTGAATATGTGCTCTTGCGTTTTATTTATTCAGAATCTACTATTTCTGCATTTTCTTTGCTATCTCTCGGCATATTACGTTAAATTTAAATGCATACCATCGAACAGAAATTTCAATTAATACTAAAGGTTGGGGAGCCTTAAATTCTGAGCTATAAGTTTAACTCTTACATGACTACGGAGTGCGTATTAATACAATAAATACAAGATATTTAGATACATAAATATAAAATTCTATTAATTACGGGTTTTGATTTTTGATGGCATACGTACGACGTATCTTCTTAATTCGTCTATCCAGAGAAGGCTTTTTTCAGATATATAGCGTAATTACTCCTTGGAGCCCACTATCCCCTATCAGAGGGTGTGGGAAGGCGATGGGCATTTGTCTGTGTGACGTGGCTTTGAAGGAGGAGCGCTGCGCCGCCCCTGCGCTGACGTGGCGCGCCCGGCGGGGGCGGTAGTACTAGAAGTGGGCGGGGTCGGGGGTGGCCGAAGGCGCTACCCTACACGCGGCGGGCGGCGTCCGACAAACCCGATAAACAGCCAAATAAAATGAATAAATTAATTACCTATGTAAATATGAAATTGGGAAGTATGGATATTAGCCGCACGCGTCGCGGCGCCGGCGCCGCCGCCGCCGCCAGCGCTTAGCAATGCAAAAGCCCCGGGCGGGCAGGCGGGCGGGCGCCCTGCCTATCTGCCACGGCATCCCCTGTCCAGCCTCCTTCCTGCGGCGCTCCTGACCCGCGCCGCACACTGCTCCCAAACTGCGCGAACAAAATGGCTCGGCTGGGAAGGGTTATTATTATTAACATTTGAAACGTTTAATGAAATAGAGCGATTTTCATTACATATTGAATTGCTCTGTGACCCAACCGCTAGGAACTTTAAGAAGAGAAACCTTTTTTTTAAATAATAATAATAATAATAATAATCAAGAGGCTTTGTTTTTTCACGTTTCATCAAATTGTGAAGTTGATGTGTGTTGAGTTGTAAATTGAATGCTAGTTAGTAGATGTTCGTAAGAAATCTGTGCACAGTTTAAAAACAAGTGTTGGGCGTAGATGCACCTCAAGATAGAGCACAGAAGGATACGCTGTTGGACATTTTTGAAATAGTCATGCACAGAAGACGATGGCCGTGATGTGTACTTGATTCAAAATGCTGGGATCAAGTTTCACACCAACGGGAGTCTGTGCACACTTCTTACCTTCATAATTTTATCAAAATAGTTAATATTAAGAGATAAAAAGCTGTAGGTTTTATCCTAAATCAAAAATATTATTTAAAAACAATTATAAAGCTGTAAATTAATATAGCAAATTTTAAATAACTTCCTGAAAGAAAATACTTCATGAACATTCTTTCCAGAAAGAAAACATTGAGGTTATTGAAATCAATATTAGATGTAGGCTCCCCATCGTAACAGTTTATTGTGGCATAAAGCTTTTTCGGCCGCATTGCGGCCATCTTCAGTGCTATCAGAGGCGGCTGTGGGCCTCAGTCCAGACAAGACAGGCTGTCTGCGAAAAAGCTTTATGCCACAATAAACTGTTACGATGAGGAGCCTACATCTAATATTGATTTCGATGATAGCATCGTAAATGCCACACCATTTCCTACTATTCCTACTATTGAGGTTATTGACCTAGGAACGTCTTACATATTAATTACAAACATTGAAATTAGTCATAAATCCTGAAAAACTTAAGATACACTTGACTATTTCATTTTATCACGTATTATTTTTATGTACACTCGTATTTTTCCACATTGTGTATTTTTCTCGACTGAAATAGTGGCTTCCAAACGGAAGACAACGGGCTACAGGCACTTACGCTGGGAGTGGTGTCGGCCCACTGTTTCCCGCGCCACCGGCATACTATTAAGATTGCGGCGCACTTTTGCGCTGCACAAGCAATCCACTTAGAATAAACTGCCGCTGGAGATTACGATACTGCTAACACCCTCCTCGCCTCGCGAGCGACCGGATATTCCGAAACAGCGCGCGTATAAATCTTGGCGCGCGCCAGATGGACGCGCTCGATTGGGGGTCAAAACCTCCCCGCGCTGCTGCAGCAGACGACGCGACGCGACGCGACGCGACGCGACGCGACGCGACGCGGCGCGGCGCGGCGCGGCGGGGCGGGGCTGGTCGGGGCTGGGCGGCGCTGGGCTGGGCGGGGCGGGGCGGGGCGGGGCTGGTCGGGGCTGGGCGGCGCTGGGCGGGGCGGGGCTGGGCGGCGCTGGGCGGCGCTGGGCGGGGCTGGGCGGGCGGGGCTGGGCGGCGCTGGGCGGGGCGGGGCGGCGCTGGGCGGGGCGGGGCGGGGAGGACGGAGGAAGTGTCGGCGACGGCCGGAAGGGGCGGGCGGGGTAATTGTGGCTGATAACGCACTCGCCAGGTGTTCTAACGTGATACCTGTGCGTCACACCCCGCTTCTTCTGATGTTTGGCGATGATCGTTCTGAGTTAGGGGGCGACGTTGCACCTACAATTAGACGCCTTTAAAATGAAATAATCGAAGTGGAAGGGAAACGGACGGGGTGACGCGTTATCTTGAAAAGTGTTGTGTGCTTTGCACTTTGGGTGGGGGATGCACTTTGTGGGTGATGAGAATATTAGGGTAATGTCTTTCGAGTTGCATTTGAAAGTTTTTTCTTGGGCTATCGCCATCTGCGGTGAATATTATTTCGCTTCGTTTGTTTATTACTCATCACTTCGTTGCGAGTCTTCATAAATAGGTACGAATAATGTAGTGATAATATTCTTAAGTTACCTAACGTCCTTTAGACGTTGCAGACACCCCTCTATTAAGGAAATAAATATATTGTATCCGTTGTGAAAATTACTAATGTCTACACGCACTATTTGTGGGATAAAATGGCAATGTACACTCATGAGAATGTGTCTTTCCCAGTTTGAATCCGCTTTCTACATCAGTGAGCGCAAAACATTACTGCATTTTAGTTTTCTTAGAATCGTTTTCAACATTATATGTTGATTATGGAACCCCATTTGTTCCATTTATGGAATGTGATGTTCCAGGGACAGCAGATAATAAGCGATTGGGGCGTACATAAAAAAAGTTTTGTGAAGTAAAATCTCGTATGTAAATAAGTACTGCTCACAAGAGAAAAGTAGCCGCTTCATTAAATCTGTCTGTATTTATTACATTCCTACAAATATATATTTAATTTGAATCGACGCTTCCTTTTATATAAAGAACGGAATTGATTTTATGATTACCTTAATTTTGATGTGAACAGATGGAGTAAATAGAAATATATTGATTGAATTGATTAATTTTATATTTAAAACAGAAGTACTCCGTGTGTCTGGAATATTCTGAACGAATCGTCAGGCATGAAATAGCCGTCATGAATGTGGCTGTAGATGTTAAACAAGTTGGAAAATATTGAGAGTAATTAGCAGGCGATGTGTGAATGTGTAAATTGCACGGGAGGCGCGACTAGTAATTGTTGAGCCCTCTCTGGGCGTTCGTAATCTAACATTAAGCGTCGGGAGCAGCTGCGGAGGTCGTTGGTCGGCGGGCGGGCGCATGGGCTCGGTCCACCTGAGGTCGAGGGGCCCGCCGCGCACTGCAGGTGCGGATAATGCTTGAAATCAGCTTGGAATGAAGACGCCGCCAGCGGCCCCGCCCTCCGCCCTCTGCCCTCTAACCCCTCTCAGCCCCCGCGATCGCGGCAGGGGGACGGGCGACCGCCGAGCCGACTCCTCTCCCGCCCGCCCTCTACCCTCTGCTTTCTAACCCCTCTCAGCCCCCGTGATCGCGCTAAGGGAGGGGGCGGGGCGACCGCCGAGCCGAACTCCTGTCCCGCCCACACTCTGCGCCCGTTTGCACCTTGGCCGCCCCTCGGCCGCGTTGACCCCTGGCCGGGCGCTCTTGACCTCCGGTCCGGGGCTGCGTCGCCACCCTCCCGCGCGGCGCGGCGGCGCCCTTGTGCGACCGCGCCCCCTCGACGCCTCGCGCCGCGCGCGTGCTCCAGTTCCTTCCAAGTGGGCGTCACCGGCTCCTCCGCCGCCCCTTCTCGAGCCACTCACGCCCCTCGCCGTCTGCGCCCCGCGCGAGTCAACGCCCTGGGCGCCGCCACCGCTGCCGCTCCTCGCTGCTGCAAACCCCTTGCGACGCGCACGCCTTTGCAGCGTCGCTTTCCTTCTTCCCTCTCCTTCCACTAGGGTTTTTTTTTGTCTCGAAACTACCCTCATGGACGTGTTCACAGCCCGCTCCTTCACCACGTTCTCACTGTCATCTTCGACGGGCAACTCATCGTTTCGTTTGCTTCCCTCCCTCACCAAAACCGGTCTCACACATTTCATACCGCTCTCATGATTCACTACCTGACCGTTCTTGCTTTGTCCTTCGCCCTCTTTCACCAGTCATGTCGACGCTTTGTCCAGGTCCATACCGTGTGCTTGTTCAGTACCCACCCCTTCGTTCACCCCTCTCCGTGTGTCATTTCCGCCCTTTCGCGTCCCACTTCCTTCTTTCGTCGCTTTACTTCTGCATCTTCCGTCTTTTTAGCTGTTAACAAGCACTGTATTTACTCTGATTCTCACAGCCTCTCCTTACATCCAAGCCTTCCCTGTATCCCTATGTGCGCAGCACTCCTCACTGCCGTCCACGCTTATCAATTTTTCGTCGTCGTCTTCTCCGCCAATTTCCAGTCCGGCGAGTAGCCAAAACTTCACCTATCATACCGCCGATAACCTACCGACTGCGTTGTGTCCGCTTCCTCCGCCCACTGCACAGCCTCTCACTGTTCCCCGGTTCTGACCTTTTCCCGTCCAGGCCTTTCCGAGGACTCGTCCCATGCTTGGCTTGATCTTCTCGCTTACTCTCCGTCTGCTGCCCATCGACGACGGAATATTCATAAACCCCTAACCCCTTCCTTAAGTCTGTCTCAGAGTTAGTATTTTTTTAACGCGGACTCGGATCTTTTGATTCGGAGCGATAGTCGTCTTGTAATCCGTCCATAAACTCGGAACTACATGCACTCATCAAAATTAACATGGCCTTGTTTTATCCCGAATGCGAGCGCGCTCTCTTTCTCCGTCCTATTCCTTTATTAAAAATGTCCCTCCCTCAGCCGCCGCCGCCGCCGCCACCGCCGCCGCCGTCTCGCCCTCGCCGGCAGCTAAATAAGGCGTCGAAAATTTGATGGCTTTTTTCTCGTTCGTCTTAACTTCCTTTCTTCATCAGAGTGCAGTCATTGTCCGTGAACATGGACCTCTGGGCGCTCGCAGGTGCTGAGGACCCAGCGCGCTTGCACTGCCCTCCCCTGGCTGCCGGCCGGAAGGAAAGGCTGCCAGTGGCGTGTGTCTCGTGATGGCTTATGAAATGTCGAAACTTTGCTTTACAATTGGACGAAATTGATCGCTGTTTTGAATCAGTATGAGTTACCACTACTTTTCGGAATTCGAGTAATGTGGAAGAGCCGTACAAATTCAGTTATTAGTCGTTGGTTCACACATACTCTGAATATCATTTTGGAATTACTTTTGATGTATACGACATCCATTCTAACATCATTTTTCTTTACGCATTTGTTACCTTCAATATGTTGCGTCATTACATTCACGTTATTAAGAAATGTGTTGCGTACCAGTACAATTCGAAACGCGTGTCGTTATTGTTTAGCTTTGTTTAAGCCGTTCTACGGAGTATGGCGTGATTTTGTCGACCAGTCTTGATAATAAAGGAATTCGAGTTTCAATTTCCACGTATGCGACACGAGTGTTTTCAACGTACGTCAACATGTAGTGGAAAGATGCCTCCAGTGTAAGTCATTCAAATTGTATTCCCTGCCTTTGTTCGTGTTCCTCCCGGTGAGGGACGGCCGTCGATGGCGCGGGCTCTTTGAGAACAACCGCTGCCTTCCGCAAGAGTGAAATGTTGCGCGCCATCGCCCTGGGGTCGCGTGTCTGTCAAAGGGCCGTGGGCGTGGCGGGAGCCGTTCATCCGCGAAGGCGGGAGGTCGGTCTGCCGGTCGATCGCCCTTGCGCCGCCCCGGAGATTTGATTAGCCTCTGTGGAGGCGATCGCGAGCGGCCGGCAAAAGCCTTCGGTCTCCGCGGCAATCCCTTTTTAAGGCGGAAATGTTTCGACACATTGCACGAGTGGGAAACCGTTAATGACGGGCCGTGCTTTTGATCTTTTGTGCTTATCAGATGCGGTTTTGACACGAGTTGTCTTGCACACGACGGTTCATTACACTTTCTGAAGGTTCTACTAAATGCATCGCCCACTTCTGTTTATACTCGTATGTAGTGTTTACACTTACTGCCTGGTTTCTGTTTTCAACTATAATATTAGGTTTTTATGGTTCTACACAATGGTAGCCTTGTTCAGTAGTTAATAGGTATGTCGTGACCTTGTTGCACTGTGTAACCATATAAAATAAGGAATTGTTATTTTCTCAATTATGTTCTTTATAAAAGAATGAGAAGTTTTCGTGTTAATCGATAGATATTGAATTTCAATACGTAATATGTATACCTTCACATCAGAAATTTTTTCTGCGTGCAAATGCGTGAAATTCAACTGTCACTGATATTTCTCACACCCCTCCCAGACTGATCGTTCCTTTAGGATGTTGCTGTTTTATCCATCATTCTGGGTGATGGAAATGCCGTGAGTTACGCCCTCAGCCAGTTCGATAGTGATCGAAGCAAGGATTGCCAACCTTCCTTCCGTTCGCAGCTTCCAATCTCCCTGTCCTCGCGTTTCCAAGCGACCCATTCTTCTAGGGCGCGGGCTGTACTGCGTAAGATTGTCCTGATGAAAAACAGTAATGAATGCTATGACTTTGGCAAAATCCTTACCATTAATTTAACCCTATTTATAATTCTTTAGCACCGACCTGGGTGTCGGGTTCTTTTTCTTCCCGCGCTCCGTTCCTCGTCCCCTTCCCCCTCTCCCAACCCCGTCTTCGTCCTTTCCCCTCCCCCCTGCCCCCGTCGGCGCCCGGCCGTAAGGAGGCTGTCTGCCCCGCGCCCACTCCGCTTTTCTTTTTAACACCCATCTGACTTGTCTATTTCCCTTATACCCGTAGGGGATGAAAAATAATTACTGCGCTCAAGTTAAGTCCATCGCGTTTCGTAAAAAGCACGGGGTCGCGGGGCTCCGCTCTGTCGGCAGCTGGTCTGCCCCCCCCTCCCCCACCCTAGCCAGTTCTGCTCCCATCCCCCCCCCCTATGCTCGCTCGGCGCTGCGTAACTGTTCTAATCTAGAGGCCCCAGTCGCAATTACGAACATGATGTATGCGGTGTCTTTTAACTCTGCATTCTCTTCGCTATGATTCTGATTTTTGCTAACGAACTTTTTTTTTTGCTCATTCGTTGTACATGATGATACTTTTGAGAGGTTCTTGTTGGGTCTTCTATTTTAAAGACGTTACAGTCAGAATTATAAACCGAACGTAAGCTTTTTTTCATAACGTTTCTTCTTCTTTTTTCTCCCTTGTATGTAATTTTATGTTTCCTGGCAAATATCGTACCGTTAGGTGATTGTGATCTTTTTTCATTGTCGTTAATTTTCCTTCTATTTCTTATACCTTCTGATTGAGAATGGTGTGCGTGTGAGGTTTTACCTGTGGACAGGAGTGTACGTATTGGTTCAATAGCGTATTTTTTTTTCTCCTAGAAGACATTCTAGAACAATGATTGTATATCTCCCTGTGAGAGCTGTAATATTATTCAACAATCACCTCATGAGTAGCTTACTCACTCGTGGCATGCTTTTCGTGACGAACGATTCTTCATTCCTGTATATTCGTCGATGCCTTCTTTCGTGTTGTAAGGACTACGCCTGCAGACACGTGTGCCGCCTTTTCAATTCCACACACACACACGTTCACCGCCGCCCGCCGCAGATCTTCGGAGATCTCCGTGTAATTTTTGCGCGTACTCTCGCTCGTAGCGCGGCTTTCTGTCTCAGAGAGGATTAATTTTTTACGGTTAAAACCTCGCGAGGAAAATGGAGGTGAGGAGACGCGGCTGTCACTTCGCGGCCCTCTCCCACATTCGAAGGCTGACAGGTAAGCAGCGCAAAAACACGGGCGGAGGGAAAGCAATTTTTAAAGGAATAATAAAGATTTTAAGCTGGAAAAAATAGCGGCAAGACAATGAAGAGTGTTGAGAACAAAAAAATTAAAAGATGCTGACTTTAGGAAGTATAAAAGAACTGCTTTAAGCCTAATGCTCCAGACATACAGAGGAGCATTACGAGGAAAAATGCACGTAGCTATAGACTACGTTTTTTCTGTTCTGTCAATTTAAATGATAGCGACAATCTCTTCTCTTTTTTTTTCAGAGGGCGAATTTTTCTTCTTATTAAGCAAGCAGCATGTCAGGATTCATTTAATTACTTTGCGTCTTTCTTTCTACTTGTCAGGATTCCCCTTTAAGTCGCAAATAAAAAAGAACAGTAATTTTCTTCGTATTCAAATGTTTCATCGTGTAAAACAGAAGAGGGCTGATTCCCCGGAAGAAAGCTCGCTGATGGTCGGAGCGATAATAAGAATAAAAGCACGAGTGCTGAATCTAGAGAGACATGGTATCGCTTGTGCCAAAACTGTGTACATATTCGAATATGACATATTTTGATTCTATTATTGATTTCTGTTGTACTATCTTATGTTGAATTGTTTCTTAGTTTGAATGTGTTTTGTGATCTTACTTTGCAAAACTGAAATTCAATTATGTTCCTTTTCTTGACATGGTTTTCACTTGTGCTCTTGCCAATATTCCATCCATCTGGTATTAATTTATCTCTCGCGTTATTTACTGAAACTTCTGAGAACGCGAAGGATTTCTGTTGGCTCCATCTGATGCACTGTCTGCGGCGCTAAGATGGAAAAACCTGGACATTGACATTTACTCTTCTTCTTTGTGAAACCACTTTACAACGATTTTACAGTTTGTGAACGACTTGTTCCCATTTCCGGGACACGAAAAATTCTGATCTGCTTGGAGCGGAGTCTCCGCGTCCTTACCGTTTGCAACGTAGTCCGTTTCCGGCGCAACGCACCGCCGAGCCGAATTCGTCCCATGGGCCTCATGTGTGGCGCGTGTGCGTCCGTGCTCGGGCGCGCCACGTCATGCCGCGTGCGCGCGCGCGCCGGGGTTAATGCGACTCCGAGGTGATACGACACATTACGATTTTACGGCGCGTTTTTGCGTCGCGCCGTTACGAGGCGCGCGCGTTTTTGCACGCGCGACGCGCACTTCCAGCGGAGGAAACCGCGCCACCCCACCCGCGTGCACTGGCTCCCTCCTAGCCCCGCCCAGCCACTCCTTCGCGCTTCGTTCCGCCCAGCCCCGTTCAGACTCTCCCTGTTCTCTTTTTCGACACTAGCATGCCAGCTAGGTCGAATTTAGTCGCTGTCTGGAGGAGAATTCTAGCGGCCGACTGCTCTGATCGGTAGTTTTCCGTGGTTTCTCCGATTAACAGCAGGCGAATGCCGGAGCAGTACCCTAACAAACGGGCCACGGACCGCGTGCGATCTTTCTTTCCTCCTCCTTGTCCTATCTTTACCTTTACACTTACGCTAACATGCACAACACTAACACAGATGCCTGGAGACCGGTCGGGAGCTGAAAGCTTGTCCGGCTGGGGCGGTGCCCCGCTGGTGGGAGATACCTGGTGGAGGGCAAAATTCCGCTAGTCGACGGTAGGTCGGCGCCAGATCTCGCCATCCAGCGGGAAAACGATCATCGCCACCGCCCGAGAAAAACACGCACTAAACTTACGGGACTAATGACCTAAGTAGTTGACGCGCCCGGAACCACGAATCAATCAATCCCTGTTGTCTCCCACCCCTTCCCGACTTCTCACACCGCCTACCCTCTCACCCCGTCCTCTCTCTTGCCCCGATCTCTCGCGCCCCGTCCTCTCTTGCTCCGATCCCTCTCCCATTGACTCACGGTGTCATCCTTATCCCCATTATCCCCCTGCAGCCTCGCCCGGCTCCTCACCCAATCCTACCGTTCCAGCCCCACTCCTTCCCTCCCCGCCCACTCTTCTCCCACCCCGCCCTGTCGTACTTGCACCGCCCGACTTGGCTGACCCAGCCCAGCACCTGTACCTGCCCGCCTCTCTCCGCCCACTGTCCCCGCTCCGTCACTCCTCCTTCCCGTTCCTTCTCCCTTATTCTTCTCTCTCCTTCCCGTTCCACCCTAACCCCCTCCCCACGCGGCGCCACCCGCTTCCTAAAGAGGCATTAATATGTAAAATAAAACGTTATTAAACGCGTCAACTTTGCGACGAGCAAGGTGAAACGCTTACGCCCCGTGTTGTGCCCGGCCCCTTGCGTCAGGCGGCGTTTAAATCCTCCCCGGCGGCGCGCTACTTTGTGATGTTTGTCAGGCGGCGCGGCGTGCGTCAGCCCTTGCTTGCTGCGGGCCCACGCGCAGGTGGAGCTCGCACGCGGAATGAAATCGCCGGCCCGACCCGCAACGCCCCCCCGCCTGTCCCCTCCCCTCCCCTCCCCCCGTCCCGCTCCACCCCGCTCCGTCGCACTCCGCCCCGCCCTGCCCAGCCTAGCCCTGCCCTGCCCCGACCCAGCCCGCCCGGCGGTCGGAGGGGGAGACGGCGGAAACGATTCTATCTTCCAAATCAGACAGTGCGTTCATTAGTTGTCAATTGACCCTCTGCCACATATGCTCAGACTTTGTTCCTTGGAATGTCCGACATTGAAATATGAAGCATCCATACACTTTTAATACTTTTTAGTGGGCAATTTGTGTAATTGATTCTAAACTATTGGAGGACTAAGAATATTTTTTTCATCCGTCACTTCTATGACTTTACGTGAATAGCGATGTTGGTAAAATAGTGTCATACTGTACATTTGTGCCAGAGTTGTAGTGCAGAAATGTACGTTTGGAAAGAGCTGTCGAGAGAAAGACTTAATAGATATTTTTTATGGAAATTGTTTCATGAAATGTCAACCTGCTACTTGACCTCATGACATTATATAAGGTTGTCTTCATAACGTCAGAAATTGGAAGTGTTACAGAGAATACAAATTTAGTCGCAATCATGTGGCATCATGGTAACAGTGTGGTGTAATGCTGTAGTATTCATGTATTGCTACTCTATGTACGGTATCGATACTCTATGTACACGAATGCACAGCAGTTTCACGAAAGTGAATGAAGAGTATATTATCCACACCACGTCCCCAAGGCCTGTGGGGTTCTCTTTGTATCGACGGGGAGAACCGTTTAGTATCGAACGATCGGAAACCCTCTGTCGTCGCCGCGAATCTGCATGGGAAGGGCGCGCGGCCCGCCTCCCGCCCCGCCCCCCTCCTCCCTGCCTCGTGGATCGAGGTAACTCCCGCGGATCCGCCGGTGGCTGCGGCTCCTTCGAGCGCCTGCCCGGGTTATACCCATTTCATTTAACTTAAAAAATGACCTTCATTTTTCGTAACAAAAATTAAGTGGATGGGAAGGAAAGGCGAAGAGAACGAGAATACGGGAGAAGGCGACCGCGGTTCGCCGCGCAGGGGAAAGGAGGCAGGCAGGAAGGAAGGAGGAGGAGAGGAGGAGGGGGAGGGGAGGCGAGACAGAGGGAGCCCGTGGCGGCGCGGGGAATAATAAAAATAATTTCACCTATTGCTCTTTATGTCTTGACACAAGGAATCTCGTAGCTCCGTCTCGCTCGCACCTTCGTTTCAGTAACAAAGGATACAAGTTTCAGAAAATTGGTTTGAAACCTTTTTTTAATATTTTCTAAAGCTTTATTATTGCTTAATTTAAATGAACCGGGGAGGAGGCACGGAGGTATCGTTATAAATTATTGATATTATTACCTCCAAAGAGAGAGCGCGGCGCTGGCCGGGCCGGGCCGCGCTCCACCAAGGACCCCGGGGGGATGAAGATGGCGCGGGCGGAGCGAGAGGAGGAAATTAGAATCCATCTTTGCGAGAGAGGATCGAAGAAGCCATTACACGGGGGCAGTTATAATATCGCCGCGCGATTTATCCCCGCCGATATCGAGCCCGGCCTTAACTGCCGCCCTCGGGCTCGCCCGCGCCGCGCTGTGGGCCGCAACGCCCCGGACGACGGTTGTGGGATTTTTGGTGAGCATCCAGCCACACGAATAGGAGGACAACACCTATAAATAATAATAATAATAATAATAATATGCGTTTTGTTTCTATCAATTTCCTTCACATTGATTCTTTGGTACTTGCAGCGTATTTATTTTGGTGGGTTTTGTCTATTTTGATGGCGAAAGAAGCCTGAATACAGTAATGTTTTGTTTCTCTTCAGAGAGTAAAGATATTTCAGGAGCATTCATCCCATTTTGAAGAGTCCTATGTCACAGAATTTTGAGATCATGCTTTTTCGCGTTCCGTATTGTTTGTTGTTGCGGCCTTGAGATCAAAATGACTGCTATTGAATATTCAACCACTTATAATTACACGTAATTAGGTAAAGTATTTCTATAATTTTTCAAATGTAACATGTTGATTATGTCCGAAGAGTTACAAATCTGATTAATAGTGCCTTCCCGTGATTTTTTTCAATGTGTTATTATGCGTCATACTGCTTTTTAGCTCGTTTCGGACCATTGTACGCCTCCCCGCCTCGGCCCCGCCCCACTCACCCCCGCCTCAGTCGCGCCGTGAGCGGGGGAGGGGGGGCGGGCGCCCTGGAAAAAAGCTGACTTGCGCGCCGCCACCCGCCCGAGGTGCAGTTCCAGGCTGGCTATCAGGCCGAGACGGAGATTTCCATATTTAAAAGGAAATGGTTGGCTAAAATTGAGCAGTCATATGCTCGGGCCGGGCGGCGCCGCGGCGGCTGTGGTCCGCCCGGTCACGCGGGGACGCGACGGGCTCTCATGAGTGATGTGTGCGGGAGGAAGCGTCATACGTCGATGTGTCGAGGGATTATATATTGTAGGGAATATATATTTCTTTGAGTGTTGTCGAACATAGATTTTCTGCGTAGAGAGTACGGCAATGTAAAAGCATTTCAGCTATCTGGGAGTATTCAAATATCACTTTCCTGTAATTAATGAATTGTGATATGTTGAAGGTCCTAAATTTAGTGAATTCTGTTTTACTTTGATTGACATAGAACGACTCTTTTTCAGTTACGGTATAATTTGGCAATTATGGTAATTATTTTCGTATAGTTTTGTTTTATTTGTCAATAAGTCATGTTAGTGACTTTGTCCCCTGTTCAGGCATAGTTTCTGGTTCGTGTTATTCTACACTTTGCGTATAGTTTTATACATTGATAACTTGGAACATTCTATAAAACATGTTTCTGTTCGTTTAATGTAATGACATGATGAAAAAGATTATTAACGGTTTTCAAGTGATTGACTTTTAAACAATTTTCGAACTATTGATTGAAAAAAACATGTTTATGAGGGATTAGTGAAACTTGCCCTGTAGGCTCGTTGCTTCTACAGGGATTTCATCGTTAATTGGAGTAAAAATGTCACACATGGTAAAAAAGATTCAAAAATCAATCTCTGAATGTACAACGCCCGCTAGCACAGACTTGAACAATCCGAACCTTGAGAGCTTTATGTTTGGCGCACAAAACGTAACAGCCTTCAGTATGGGGGTGGGAGTGATATTCGCTTGTTCCCGAACGGGAGTGGCGTTGGAGGGTGCGACCCACCCCCGCAGGCGGCCTGCGAGCACTCGCCTCCTTCTTCCCTCTGACAGCGCACGTCGCCCGCGCGCCCGCTCCTTCCCCCTGGCGCCGCCCCCGCGAAGAAACGGCACATGCGCGCCCACATCTTCTGAGCAATGCAATGGAAACGCCCGACTTACTTTGATGACGTTTCGCACGAAAATTCTTACCCACTAATGTTGTTAAGTTGTTTGTCCTCAATTTGTCAATAATAAGCGCTCTTACGGTCGTCGTAATAGTTGAAAAAGAGTGCGTTGTTCAGACGTATTATAAGCTTGGGTGTATCTTATGTCATCGGAATTATGCGAGACTTGTGACTTAAATTTCGTTTATTTTGTCGTTGCCCCGAGTACTAACCAAGTAATTAATTTAATTAAATAATTAAACCAGATAATTCATTTATTTAAAATATGATTCAGTTTATTTGTTTTTAAATAAATTACTTAATAACTCGCTGTACTTAATTGATAGTGGTAAGATATGGAGCCTGATACGGAGGTTTGTGCCTACGAGAATTTCTCTGGTAATATGATTTTAAACTTGCGCCTGCTGTACTTCATTTGAACATTCCAGGAGCGTCTTTATATACAATTGTAGTACGGAATCAACCAAATCATTGATAACTCACTGCAACAATTCTTTGTAGAAGATGTCTGTAAAGTAACTGAACATGTGCCTCGGCAGTACATTTTACGGTAAGGGGATTTTTGCGATCTACTTCTTTAGCGGTCGTACGCCGGATATTAGCGCGTCACCATGCGTGTTTCCGTGGTCTCTTCGCCCTTGAACATCACCTCAATGCCTTGCTCTTCCCGCGGGCTTCGCATCATTGAAACGTCTTTATGACTTCCTCCCCTCCGTCCCCTCCATCCTCCCCAGTCCCAGTGGTTGTATCTTAATACCTTTCGTTTTTTCCTCTCACATCCACTGCTTTATTTTTACCTTTATTACATACTTCAGTTCGGCATTCGCAAGACCATTGCTTCAAACAGTCTCTAGTCCTCCTCTCTACCCTTTGCGCTCTGCGTATCCTCCATGCCACTCCTCCCAGTCATCGCGATCGTCGATGTTGCCGCAGACCGTCTGGCGTTGCTCTGGTCTCCTGCAGCGAAACGCACGCCGCCCGCCAAAGCACCCGTCGTCGCGACGTAAAATTCCAGAATTTCTCGTCACATTATTTCGCGGCGCTTACAATCCGCCAGATGGATGGTTATGCTGTGCCCGCCAGGGGCGCGTGGGCGGGGTCGCCCGCCGGAACGCGACGCGGAAGGCGGAGGCGTGCGTCGGAGCTGAGCGGAACGGAACAGCTGAAGTGATGGCGGGCGGAGGGGGGGAGGCGCCAGAGGAAATGGCACGCGCGATGGTGGGGAACCGCACCACAAAATGAGCGCCGTTTTATGAAAATGTCAGAACAAATTGATTCCTGACGATATAGGGAGCGCGCGTCGCGAGGCGGCGCGAGGAGTCGCTCCGCCCGCCCTCGCTTCGCTTCCCCCTGGCCCTCGCGGAGGGCGGGAGGCGGTGGTGCGCCGAAACTCGCTCGCGCTTCGCCCCCATATGTACCGTGCTGGACGTATCTCCGCGAAGTCTGGATACGCTGCCCTCCTAGGGACGTGTCTAGGGATGGCAAAAACAACATCGATGTTTTTTAAACATCGATATTTTCCATCAGAAACATCGATATTTTGTTGCAAAGACATCGATTTTTTAATTTTTTTTTTTTATAAAATGCAGGGCGTAGCGCAATCCAAGGCAATATCGATGTTTTGCGTGATCCACTTTATCATGCTGCACATTTCGCCTGTGCAATCTGAGGAAGTTTGGGAGTTTCTTGTATTATCGCCAGGCATGTTGACAGGAGTGTTAGAAATGGCCATCAGACGGTTTGACAATTCGTGAACCTGAACCAGACACTCCACTGAATCCATAGGCGTCCCACAGTAACATGTGATGTTAAACTCATGCCATTACTTTCATAACTGGCATGAGTTCCACATATTAAAAGCGGATAGGAAAATAGCATGTTTATTAGTCTGTAAATTTAAAACATCGATTTTTACTGTCCATGTTTTCATCGACATCAACAACCCTTTAGCGATGTATCGTGTTTTGTTTTTTTTGTGTGTAAAATTTGCCATCACTAGACGTGTCGTTCGTTTTTGCTGTGAATTCTCTGGGTGAATAAGGAATACTTCAGATGGATGGACATTAACTTTTGTGCTATTTAGTTCAGAGTGTGTGAGACAATTTTTTATTTTAAGTTGCGTATTGGACAATTGTATTCTCCGCAATGGAAATTAAACTAAAGCAATGTCGGGCCCCATAGTGATTTACATTGAGACTTGTCAGTAGGTAGCAGCAACAAGGGAAAAAAGATTTCGCTGGTGGCCTTCTTGAGTTGAAAAGTAGTAATTTTGTGATGGTTTGATCAGGAGAGTCAAAACTTGTTCAAAACGTAACTACTCGTTTTCAAATGTCACTATTTTACTCTAACGTTTGTTGTTGGTTTTTGCTCTATTTCGAAGTTTAACTTCGTGTCTTAGATTTCCCTCTTTTTTTAAAGTTATTTTGAGACAGTTTGTCAGTATTGATGTACTGTAATAACAAGAACGATGAAGTTCGTTTTATATCAGAGATCACGTTCTATAACACTGAAAGTGAAATACTTTCTTTTATTCAGTAAAGTTCTGTCAGGTGAATGAGATATGAGATAATACTAACAAGTTACCTCATATTGTATTGCGTGTTTCCCCAACTCTCTTCCGTGTTGCTTGTTCATATTCTACTGATCCATCTCCACGTTGTATATTTGCACTCTTGACAGGAGAAATATCGATTGCATTTCACGTACTGTAACGACTCTTAGTATAGCCAGCCGAGGACGAAAACGGAAGCGACAGACATTTTTTCCGGCGGGAAAGATAATTCCTAACGACCGTCACCCCTCGACCCTGTTCTCCGACCCGAGAAGTTCACGCGGCAACGCGACACGTTCGACATCGTCCCGACCGCAGACGAGACTTCTGCTGCTCGACAGTCGCGTATTTTTTTCGATGTTCCTTTTTTTTTCTCTCGTCTTATCGTTGAAGTCGGTCGCGATGCGCCCAGGACACGCATGCGACCCAGGCAGCCAGCCACGCGTCCTGCACACCATTATGCTGAAGACGAATGATTCATTACCTGCTCCCCTATTTTCTATAATGAAAATATCTCTTCCCCCTGCGTACGTCGGGATAGGCTCATTACGTGAAGGGCATGGAGGGGGGACGGGAAGGAGGACGGCCTGAGGACAGGGAGACGGGATAGGACGGGGAGGTAGGGGGAGGATGAACCCCTTAGGGGAGGAAAACTGAATGCGGTCTCCCGCGCCATACGTTGCTCTTTTTTTTTCTTCTTCTTCTTTCTCTCGTGGGTTGTTCAAGTTTGGCAATTATTGGGGGAACCTTCGAGCTCGTTATGGAGAGTATCGGAAAAACTTATTATATAGATTTTATGCCTGGATTGCCGTATAGAAAGAAATGCGTATCGAAATCTTGCAGCCCGCGGTTGCCGTGTTCTGTAGCTTCGTTGCTTGAGGGTGGACAACCGTTGTGCGCGTTTCTACTCGTTTGCATCGTCTCGTTACTAACTTGAAAAAGTCCTTCGGAGTATGATGTGCTGCACGAAATGCGTTTGGTAGAGCATTGGGTGTAGGATAATTCATTTCGTCTGTAGTGAAGTACGTCACTCGTTGAAGACGTCAGATATGCAGAACTGTAATCGAGTGTTTATTTTCTTGATATATTGCAAGTGTACTTTTCAAAATGCAGAATTTTATGTGGGACAAATAGATCATAGTTTGTAATATTCTTATACATCGTTTTTAATATTTAAATATTAAGGAGAATGCAACAATTGGGATCTGTTATATAGAATTGATCAAATTTAAATGGTATGTTAAAAGGTTAAACCCAGAAGCATTCTTATCAATATCTTATTTCCGCTTTGATGTTGAATCAAGGAATTTGGAAGCAAAAAGTTCAGCGGCTTGGTTATTTATTTATTTTGTATTTAACGATACAATAAGTAAATAATGAAACTGCGTATCTCTCAGTAATTTTTTTTTTCATTTTATTACACTTTAAGCCTGCGAACACGTCATTTGGATATCAATTATATGACAATAGACACATTTTGCCACAGAACTCCGAAATTGTGAATCGTGGTTGGTTAAGAAACATTTCTTTTCTTCGTAACGTGATAACAGCATGGTTATTCGTAACCACATGATTCTTGGTCACTGCTATTTACTACAATTATACTTTGTTCTACTATGACGATTCTAGTACGTGAAAGAAATATATATGGAGGACCAGAGAGAGAAAGACTTAGTTGATGAGGATTATCACAAACATCCTCAAACAAGAAATTAAATTTCAATTATTAATGGATGACAAGAAATTGCGGGAAAGTACGCTTGTAATTTCACTATGGGGAATTACAAATTGTAGAGTTTGAAAAAAAAAGTGGAAGAACAAATATGAAAGAAAAGGTGGAATGTTTCGTTAAAGATAATATGTGGTAAATTAATCAAATATCCACATAAAATATTGTCAACGCATGGTCGTGATTTATCTTAATTCACAGAATATTTAGATTATGATTTTTTTAATTAGGAAAATTGCAATAAAATCGTAATTTCTCTTAAAAATTCAAACTACAGAATTTACCCTGCATGCTACTATTTTCTGGGTGTGTAATCTTTGAAAGAAAAATATCGAAATACAATTTATCATAGGTAATACTATGAGTTCTTTGGAAATTATCGATAAATCATCGACTCTCGACGCGAGGCGGGGATTTATCTGAGAATTTTCAAAGCACGAGCGGCATTAAATAGAACTATTCCACGAATAAAAGTATGTCCGACAGAGTTCCAAAATGTGCCAAATATTGAAAATAACTTGAAGCTGTTTTAAAATCAAAGCGGGTATGTTATAGTTCATACACAGATTCTTGGACTTCGACATAGTAATCGATGTATACCGCCTTCTAAGATAGATGAGACACAATTTACGATTGGCCAGTAGGGAGACTCGGTAGGAAAAATCGGATAGAAAAGCGATACACTTTTTGAGATTCACCGCTCCGATTGTGTCATTTTGTATTAGTTAAATACAAAATGACACAATCAACCAATGTCACAATACAACCAATACAAATGACACAACCAATTATTTGTTTTAATTTGACGAGTGGAATAGCCATAATAATCGTAGCCGATGTTTACTTGGAGAGTCCATGTACGTAAACGTGCTCTTGTGCTTGTGAATGAGCCGGTTGCTGTGTGTTGCAGACGCTGCTGCCGTCGGACCGCCGTCGTTCGCGGTGGAGGCGCTGCGGGTGAACGAGACGGGCACGCAGCTGGCGCTGGCCGGCCCGCGCGGCGCCGCCGTGCTCGAGCTGCCCCGGCGCTGGGGCCCCGCCGGCGCCTTCTTCGGCGGCAAGGACGTCGTGCCTGCAGGTCAACTTTCTGACTCTTTCTTCTTGTCTTTGACCTGATGTTTGTCTTTCCTCTCCCCTGCCTTTTTTGTTTAAGCTAATTATTATTATTATTATTATTATTATTATTATTATTATTACTGTTAATATTACCATCGAGGAGGTGATCGTTTTTATCACGTTACTTTCTTAACTACTCTTTCGCGTGGGCTTCGGCTCTTATATTTTTGAAAAAGGTTATCTATTGGAACTCGAAAATTGGAATTGAAAACGCATGCTCTTTTTTTTCTTTTTTACATTTTATAATTTGTTTATGAGCTTGTGGATCTTCCATACTCAATAAAATGACGTTTCTTCAATAAATGTACTTATTTTTATGTATCGTTTGCCGTCGTGGCTAGCCGAGGTGACTAGGGCGTGTCCCGATTCAAGCGCCTCGGTCTGAACGGTCGCGGGTTCGAGTCCCGCCGTGGGCATGATTGTTGGTCCCCTAAATCATTTCTAGCACGTTTGTCTCAGTGAACTGGGGTCCTAGAGACTATTTCTTTATTCTAAAGTTCTCTTGGGATGAACTCATACAAATTGACGGAGAGTGTATGTACATACAACTCGTACATTCTGTTGCATTGAGTCAACATATTTACACTGTAACTTTTAAGTGTAATGTATTTTCAATACTTTCACCCCGCTTGACGTCTCGCAGTGGATATAAATTTCGCCTTTCTAATATCCCCACCAATTAATGTATAAGTAAGGAATTCGTCAAGTATTCTGAAAGATAACATTCTTCAACATTCACCGTTCTGTGGAATATGTATTCAGATAAATCACTGTAACTGTGCAGTTCTTTCTGTGATTTTGTGGCGTATCTCACCACAGAAGCGGGTCTCCTGGACTCTATGTATTCCCCCGTTCTTTTTTCAAGTATCGCCGCGACGGATCAGAGCCGCAAGGCTGTTTGCGTTTAAAGCCAGAATTTATGCTAAACGAACGCACCAACGATGGCACGGCTTTGCAAGAGAGCTCAACATTCGACAGACGCTCTCTGAGTCGTTTTTCAGTCGTAGACGTTTCATGCGTTCAGTATTTCGCACTATTCACTTCTTCCTGTATACAACTGCAGTATGCTTCTGAGTTTCCACACACACACACACACACACGTACATTCACACTCACACACCACACACACACACACACTTCCATTCACACACACACACTTCCAAGCCATATCTGTTTACTCGCTCCTATAGTCATCTAACAGCTGCTGTCCTAACTGAGGGATGAATATCAGTCTTATTCCTATTCAAATTTTATCTCAGTTTCAGTCGTACCAATTCATGCATTCAGCCACACACATCTTCAGTCACACTCTTACCTCTTCTCACCAACCTCCCCGCCGACTTACCTACCACCTTACATTCGCAATCTCGTCCACCACTGACTGTTCCAATGGTTCTCGACTACTCGCGTGTTCGTCTGTTTGTGAGCTGCTTCTCCTTGAGCGTGCCTTCTCGCTTGCCCACTCTCGTCACTTGGGCATCCGGCTGCCCCTCGGCCCGTCCGCGTGCCGGTCTCTCTCCCGCCGCCAGTGCGTCCGGGCAGCGCTTCCCTGTTTGTTCGCGTGGCTGGTCCCCGCGCTCCGTGGCGGGGGGCGGGTGGGCGTGGCGGGGGCGAAGTCGCCCCGCCGGCCCCCCTCCGCCCGTGCAAAGCCCCTGCCTAAGCCCGCCACTCGGCGAAGTAAAGCTCCGCGCAATTCTTTACCATCCGTATCACGTTCTTAGGACATGCACGCATTAGCGCCAGCAAGAACGGGGCCGGCTCTTAAGTTTCGCCATAACACATTAATAATACCCGTTATATCCTTAGTTGTAATCTTGGAATAACTACACTGTTCAACATATTTTTCTCTTCCGTGCCGAAAGTAATAATGTTCCGCAGGGATGTCCACGCCGTGGGATTCGGTCGAACACCTTCGAAACAACGGGGGAACCTTGTTTCAACGTTTCACTCGCCACCATTTAATCTCTGATAGTACGAGTACACGAATTCTGTATTGTGAATAGTTTTTTTTTCTTCATTCGTTGCGTTTTAAAATAATCATGGCCCATTAATTTTGGTATGTAAAATTCTGTTGGCTGGTTTAATCTTCCATATTGAAAAAATGTTATTTTACTCATTAATATTCACCAGGGAATTTCTTACAAGTTCGAGTTCCTACATTTCTTTTATTCCATTTAAAAATCGTCCGAATGAGGCTCTTCCATTGCATCTCCTTGAACTATCACCGTGAAAGATGAATATCTTCTCTTACGCACTCCCTCCCGCTGCTGCGTGTAAGTGGCGCGTTCAACGGCACTGCGTAGGGGTGGTGGGGCGCACTTCACTCTCGCGATGGCTCGGTGCATGCGACTGCAGACGCAGTGGGCCCGAGTGACAACAAACGAGCGGTTGCATATTCTTTATCTTCCCAAACAAACTTCTCAACGAGCAAACGGAAGTATCTAACGTGTCAATGTAAATTTAACGCAAACAAAAATGTATTGTAAACAAAAACAACAAACGTATCTGAAATAACATCTAGCAAATATGTTCTTTTGCCGCCAATTATTTGAAGTTTTATGTTTTCTTTCTGCGTTTTATTTTCGTTTGCTGTAAATGCCTGAATGTCATTTACAACATTCTTTTTCATTGCGTAAAAATTACAAGAAATTTTGTTATCATGTTATAATATTAGGAAACCTTTAATTATAATATACTAGTGAAGTACCCGGTGTTGACCGGACATTCTTCATATCCAATCCTTGTACAATAGAAAAAGTGATCAGTATATAAATCACGGTGTTCATAATTATTATTTTTAATGAAAGCTTTCATTATAATATATTACCCAATGTCTAGTAAAACCGTCTCACATTTCATTTCTAAAATTTTCCCACGAACTCCTTTATTTCATTGCAAATCGATATTTTTGTTCGGTGCGAAAGTAATACGCTGGTGCGTTTCATTCTTCTTCTTCTTCTGCTTTTTTTCTTCTTGGGGGGGGGCATGGTGGCAGTGTGTGGCGCATGCAACACGCGTTGTGCAGCTCGGGCGCGGGCGCGCCTAGGCGAGCGAGCGGGGGCCCCGGCGGGGAAACACACGCGATCGCCCCGCCCTCCCCCCCTCCCCTCCCGCACACCCCCTGGGAGCGGGCGGCGCAGGGGGCCTTGGCTTTCTTCGCATTATGCGGCTTTCAGCGCCCAAAGTGCCTGCAAACAATGTTTCGCGGGTCATTACGCGCTTTCTAGCTCGTCTTCTGTGTCCTCTAAAAGTGTTCGTGTCGCTGGCGCGGGCGGGCGGGCGGGCGGGCGCTGGCGCGGACGCAGACGCGAGGTGGGCGTGTCTATGTATCGGCGCTTCGGATGGGCCTGCGTCCCCACGGACGGCGCTCCTGTGACACGCGAAAGCTAATAATCGTATTTTGTGTGGGTAATTTAAGGCATTGTTACGGGATGCAAATTTTGTACTTACCCGCAAATCTTATTTTATTAAGACCATTTTGTTTTCCAGCGCTTCATAGTGAGAATAAGATTGGTGATTGATGATTATATAATATATGAGAGTGATACTATATATGATTATATATTATATGAGATTGGTGTCATTTCTTGTCCGTAGAAACTATGTATCATTGTTCGCTGAAGCTGTCTTTCAGCGGCACGTCTACTTACAAATGATTTCACGCAGTTTTAATAAAATTTTGTTGGTTATACATTAATATATTTTTAATAAAATGAAACAAACGTATGTAATTTATTCGCGTAATCGAAGAAAATTTCTGTCATAAAAAGAGATGTTATATATAGAATAGATGTTCCTGTAGTAAGACAACAAAATTTATTAGATATTCAAAGGAATCCAAAATATCTCCTGTTTGTGCTACATTTGAATACAAATATTTTTATTTTCTTCCAGCAGAAAATAGTTGCTCTGATTGTAATGAATGATCAGCTGATATAGCATTCTTGTCCAGTTCTTTGACTACGCATTTTACTGTTCTTCCAATCCACATAGTGAGCATTATGAATGTGCAAAAATCACAAAAGCCATGCCGTGTATTGATAGAGCTGTCTGCGGTTGACGTTGGTGAGCCACCTGGCTGGCGGGTCGCGCGCGGCCGCAGCCCTTCGCCACAGCCCTGCCACGCCCCTCCCCCCGCCCCTCCCCCGCCCCTCCCCCTCCCCTCCCTCGCGATTCGCCCGCGCGCTTGTAGAATAATCATGTGAACACAATGAGCAGCGTTGCGAATCTGCAGGGGATCTTATTTCGTATTCGAGGACTTGCGAGAAATAAAAACCGAAATACAAACCGGCGGCTCGGCGCGTCGCGCACCTCCCCCCTTCCCCCTCCCCCTCTCCTTCCACAGCCGTTCTCCTTCCCCGAACCCCTCGTGCCACCGCTTTCCGCTAAGAAGAGAGGCGGGGAGGGAGGGAAGGAAGGAGCAGGAGTTTAGTCGCGGCGCCTGTAAACTGCCCTCGTTATTGCACTTATAATATTGTTTTAATGTGGGCCGCCGCGCCGCGAGGCCCGGGATTTTCGGCCCGCTTTCGGCCCCGCGCCGCATGCAGCCCGCGTTCTGCGCGGCCCCGCCCCGCCCCGCCCCGCCGCAGACGCTGCGACTTCGGGGCGTGACTGTTGCGGCGCCGCGCCGGCTAGACGTCCGGGAAGACTGAAGGCGGCGACGCGGCCGCTGAGAGTCGATACCGCGGTTGGGCCAGAGGACGTTCTGTTCAGCGCATAAATAAGACAATAAAATTGGATTTAGTGGGCCCCGTGGCCGAGATCGCTAAAGCAGTAGTGTCGTAGTGATCTTGGACCGTGGGGTCGCGGGTTCGTGTCCCGCCTCGGGCATGGTTGTATTGTCACCATACCGTTTCATCCTAATAGATTCCATAACGTTATATCCAATAGTGGTCGCTAATGACCTAGTAGTTGATGGTACCTTAAATAACAAAAAAAAGTTGTATTCGGGATGAATGACACGCTGACGAAGTGCTGCATTTCGCATACATCTATTTGTGAAGATACTGTAAATGTACATTTGTCCGTTTGAAGCCCCGAAGAATCGATATCTCTTGTGCAAGGTGTACTGTTACAGCTTATCTCCGTTTTACATTTAAATTTCAACTTTGGCCATCGGGTTCTTTTAGCATTCGTCTTTTAACTCTGTAACTCTTTTGTTAATTTCTTGTCCGTCGTTTTTTGCTCACCAGATCTTCATTCTTTGCTTCTATTGCAAGTCGTCCTCCGCCATCACTCTTAACATCCTGGAGAGTTTGCGCTTTCGTCTTTCGTCCGCGCGGTTTTTGAGAGCGCTCTCCCGCCCGCGTCGCGGTCGGATTTCTGAAGGCCTTAACCGCCCGCAAATTGGCTGCGAGGCGCTCACGTGATGCCTACCCCTGGCGGCGTTACTTACGCGGCAAGTCGACGGCGTAAAGAGAGAGCGGGAGGGGCTTTGCCGCGTAAAATTTTACATAAACATTCTTGAAGGAGAAGACAGCCTTAGAGCGGGCAAGCTGCCTCCGCCGCAGCCGCTTGCGTCAAATATCTAATCTTTTAATGAGAGGGGCCTCTCTCTCTCTCTCTCTGCGGCGAAGGGAAGCAGCTCCGCCAGCCCGGCAATTATCTTAATGCCTTAAACGGCGATACAAGCGGAGACTTGGGACGCTACGTGAGCTCCGCTAAGAAGTGGCTGGCCGACTGAGCTGGAGGGGGAGCGGGCAGGGGCTGGGAAGAGGCGGCGATCCGGTCGCCTGGTCAGGTAGGCTTCCCCGCGACGCGCTCCCGACGATCGGGTTGCATCCTTGATGCGAACGGGGCAGGTTGGACTAAGGTGTAGTTCGATTACTGGATTCTTCGAAGAAGAGTTGTTGATGTGTTTCCTCTAGAGACTGAACATTTCTTATTTTGTATGACGGAGTTTTAGTGATTTGCAGGAAACATGACCGGGCACGTGTGTACACTAGTGTTTCGGAAATAACCACTTTTTTGGTAAGGTTTATTGGTGGGAGCCACGAGCGATGAATGCGGTCACTTTGCCAGCCCGTTGTGTAACGTCCTCCCTACTTCAACCCGTCCTCACCTGTGCAGTAATATGCTAAATTCCTTAAATTTAGGGAGACATTGTTCTGGAAATTGAGTCAATATTTGGTGGCAATAAAGGAAATAATTCGTTCGTTCCCTGTTCATTCACATATTTAGTTTTGGGACACAACTACTCAACGGGTTATTCCCTTTTAGAGTGCTTGCAGTTTTATTATGGCACTAATTATTCTTCATCAATCTATACCATCTCTTTAGTGAGATATTTGTGTTTCTAATCACTGTGTGGAGAGTTGTATTCCATACAATTGCAGGTTTTCCTAGTGCACATAGTTTACCCTTAGTTTCGTATTGTTGTTGAGTGCGTTGAGATACTTTTTGTAGTATGCGGACGGCAGTTCAAAGTTGCCGCGCTAACTGCGCGGCAAAGAGCGCCGGCAGCATGTTCCCGCCTCCGGCAGCGCGCAGCACAGAGCGTCGGCATCAGGCGCGCTGAGCTTCGTCAAGCGCGCCAAGGGTGTGCTCAGAACCAGCCACGCCTGTTACCTGGGCTCCGCGCACTGGTGAACCGGCCAATCAGGGGAAGCCGCGGGAAGCCTTGCGCGGGAGCTGGCCCAAATAAAAGGACGCCGACGGAGGATCACCGGCAGTAGAGCGCTCGGCGTGGTTTCAGCCAGATGGCATATTGTTTTTTGTATATGAAGTTTTGTGGTAACTGTACATAGCGGCCGAGGTTGGCCCAGATTTTTGTAAATAAATATTCTTATGGAAAGGAGTGTTTTTGAGTTATAACAGTGGCGACGAGGTAAAAAGGAGAATGAACGCGGAACAATTTTCACAACTGATGGCGTGTCTACAGCAGCAACAGCAGCAGCAGATGGCGATGATGGTGCAGACATTGCAGCAAGCGGCAATTTCCTCACGACCGAGCAGCCCAGCCCCGCCGTTCGCAACTTACGATGCAGCAGAGGAAACCTGCGAAGAATATGTGGCCAGATTGGAGGCAACATTTGTTATGCTATGATATTAAAGAGGAATCTCGTAAAAGAGCATTTTTTCTGGCCACAATCGGCGCACCGTTAAATAGGTTGTTACGTAAGTTAAGCAAGGAAGAAGAGATTTCGCAGGTGTCATACGATATACTTAAACAGCGGCTGCTAGCTCATTTTTCGAGGGAGACGCAATTTAGTGGCGGCACGCTACAAGTTTTATTCATCCAGAATGAAGCCAGGCCAAACGCATGCCGATTGGGCGACGGAGTTGAAGGGTTTGGCGAAGCGTTGTGCGGTTTGAATGCAACACAGAGAAATCGTATGCGGAGTCGTTGATACGGGACATGTTGGTAATGCATACGCCGGAAAAAGAAGTTCGGTGGGCATTATTGCAACAAAACAACCCGATCTTTGGAAGACGCCTTAAAATTAGGCAACATCGTATGAGGTAACGAGCATACGGCGCATCAGATGACGTTAGGCGATAGAGCAGCAAGAGATGTAGAGGAAATGAGTGTACAGGAGGAGGAAAATTGGGTAGCCAAAGCCACGAAGCAGGAAGCAGCAAGGAGAAGAAAAGTCCTTCCACCAGCAGAGGCAAGCTATTGAAGTCTTGTAGACAGTGTTTTATTAGTCACGACAGGAAGGTTTGCAGATTCCTCAGAGCGGAGTGCTACAAGTGCGGTAAGAAAGGGCATATTAGAGAAGTGTGCAACAGTGGTTCTGGCTGAAAACAGACGACAAGAAATGGACATCGATGAGGTGAGCGGGCAACGTCAGAGAAGGACGCAGCAGTGGTTATGCCGAAAGCCAGCGGCAAGAAAGAGGCATCGATGAAGGGGATGGTGATTGTATTTATTCAGTTATGCAGTGTGATGACAAAAGTAAATTGTTTGTAAACTTGGAATAGGTGGTAAATCTGTATTATTCCAGGTGGATACAGGTGCAGCAGCAACTCTAATAAGCATGACTACTTATGAGCAGCTGGGTTCTCCGCCCTTGCGCCTCGCTGAACACAGTTTTTTATGGATATGCTAGACAGAGAATCAAGACGAAAGGTAAGATAAGCCTGCTAGCGAAATACAAAGCGATGGAAAGACAAGTAACCACTGGTGGTTGTGGACAGTCGTGATGCGGTTAACATTCTAGGAATGGATGTTTCACAATTTTTGGATTTACGGTTCAGGACGCGTTTGTCATTCAGACTAGCGCCCTGCCAAAGGAGGTAAAGAATGTGATAGATTTGAATTCAGAAGTTTTTTCGGAGCAATTGGGAAAATGCAAATTTTTTGAGGCGCATTTGCAGTTGAAGAAAGATGCCACCCCTCAATTTTTTAAAGCACGACCTGTTCCCCTGGCAGTGAAGATAAAGTAAAAAAGGAAATCGACAGGTTAGTAGATTTGGACGTCTTGACCCCGTCAGTACTAGTGCATGGGCAACTCCAGTAGTCATAGTAAAAAGAAAGACGGTAAATTAGAATGTGCGGAGATTTCAAGAGCACCGTTAATGCGCAACTCATGGTAGAGCAGTTCCCCATCCCCAGAGCAGAAGAGCTTTTTCAGAAGCTAGCGGGCGGGCAGAGATTTTCAAAAATAGATTTGCGGACGCGTATCTGCAGATCCCGTTAGATGAAGAGTCTGCGAACTTATTGGTATTAACACACCGTTCGGGCTTTACCGATACAACCGGTTGCCTTTCGGGGTCGCTTCAGCTGCGGCTATTTTCCAGCGCTGCCTGCATACGCTGACAGCCCAGGTGAAGGGCAGCGCCAACTACCTAGATGATATAGTGGTAACGGCGAGTCGGAGGAGGAACATCTACAAAACTTGAATCTCTTATTAAGACTTTAAATGAATGGGGCCTAAGGGTTAACTTGGATAAGTGTGATTTTTTTAAAGAACAGATTACTTATCTAGGTCACTGTTGGATAGCTCGGGCTCAGGCAACCGGAGAAAACTCAACGGCGATTCAGCATCTTCCGGTTCCTGTT
>JAHLJT010009355.1:6771891-6835573 GCA_031308135.1 Acheta domesticus | reverse complement strand
AGAGTTCTTGTTGTGTCTTCTATTTTAAGACGTTACAGTCAGAATTATAAACCGAACGTAGCCTTTTTTCATAACGTTTTCTTCTTCTTTTCTCCCTTGTATGTATTTTTATGTTTCCTGGCAATATCGTACCGTTAGGTGATTGTGATCTTTTTTCATTGTCGTTAATTTTCCTTCTATTTCTTATACCTTCTGATTGAGAATGGTGTGCGTGTGAGTTTTACCTGTGGACAGGATGTACGTATTGGTTCAATAGCGTATTTTTTTTCTCCTAGAAGACATTCTAGAACAATGATTGTATATCTCCCTGTGAGAGCTGTAATATTATTCAACAATCACCTCATGAGTAGCTTACTCACTCGTGGCATGCTTTTCGTGACGAACGATTCTTCATTCCTGTATATTCGTCGATGCCTTCTTTCGTGTTGTAAGGACTACGCCTGCAGACACGTGTGCCGCCTTTTCAATTCCACACACACACACGTTCACCGCCGCCCGCCGCAGATCTTCGGAGATCTCCGTGTAATTTTTGCGCGTACTCGCTCGTAGCGCGGCTTTCTGTCTCAGAGAGGATTAATTTTTTACGGTTAAAACTCGCGAGGAAAATGGAGGTGAGGAGACGCGCTGTCACTTCGCGGCCCTCTCCCACATTCGAAGGCTGACAGGTAAGCAGCGCAAAAACACGGGCGGAGGGAAAGCAATTTTTAAAGGAATAATAAAGTTTTTAAGCTGGAAAAAATAGCGGCAAGACAATGAAGAGTGTTGAGAACAAAAAAATTAAAAGATGCTGACTTTAGGAAGTATAAAGAACTGCTTTAAGCCTAATGCTCCAGACATACAGAGGAGCATTACGAGGAAAAATGCACGTAGCTATAGACTACGTTTTTCTGTTCTGTCAATTTAAATGATAGCGACAATCTCTTCTCTTTTTTTTTCAGAGGGCGAATTTTTCTTCTTATTAGCAAGCAGCATGTCAGGATTCATTTAATTACTTTGCGTCTTTCTTTCTACTTGTCAGGATTCCCCTTTAAGTCGCAAATAAAAAAGAACAGTAATTTTCTTCGTATTCAATGTTTCATCGTGTAAAACAGAAGAGGGCTGATTCCCCGGAAGAAAGCTCGCTGATGGTCGGAGCGATAATAAGAATAAAAGCACGAGTGCTGAATCTAGAGAGACATGGTATCGCTTGTGCCAAAACTGTGTACATATTCGAATATGACATATTTTGATTCTATTATTGATTTCTGTTGTACTATCTTATGTTGAATTGTTTCTTAGTTTGAATGTGTTTTGTGATCTTACTTTGCAAAACTGAAATTCAATTATGTTCCTTTTCTTGACATGGTTTTCACTTGTGCTCTTGCCAATATTCCATCCATCTGGTATTAATTTATCTCTCGCGTTATTTACTGAAACTTCTGAGAACGCGAAGGATTTCTGTTGGCTCCATCTGATGCACTGTCTGCGGCGCTAAGATGGAAAAACCTGGACATTGACATTTACTCTTCTTCTTTGTGAAACCACTTTACAACGATTTTACAGTTTGTGAACGACTTGTTCCCATTTCCGGGACACGAAAAATTCTGATCTGCTTGGAGCGAAGTCTCCGCGTCCTTACCGTTTGCAACGTAGTCCGTTTCCGGCGCAACGCACCGCCGAGCCGAATTCGTCCCATGGGCCTCATGTGTGGCGCGTGTGCGTCCGTGCTCGGGCGCGCCACGTCATGCCGCGTGCGCGCGCGCGCCGGGGTTAATGCGACTCCGAGGTGATACGACACATTACGATTTTACGGCGCGTTTTTGCGTCGCGCCGTTACGAGGCGCGCGCGTTTTTTGCACGCGCGACGCGCACTTCCAGCGGAGGAAACCGCGCCACCCCACCCGCGTGCACTGGCTCCCTCCTAGCCCCGCCCAGCCACTCCTTCGCGCTTCGTTCCGCCCAGCCCGTTCAGACTCTCCCTGTTCTCTTTTCGACACTAGCATGCCAGCTAGGTCGAATTTAGTCGCTGTCTGGAGAGAATTCTAGCGGCCGACTGCTCTGATCGTAGTTTTCCGTGGTTTCTCCGATTAACAGCAGGCGAATGCCGGAGCAGTACCCTAACAAACGGCCACGGACCGCGTGCGATCTTTCTTTCCTCCTCCTTGTCCTATCTTTACCTTTACACTTACGCTAACATGCACAACACTAACACAGATGCCTGGAGACCGGTCGGGAGCTGAAAGCTTGTCCCGGCTGGGGCGGTGCCCCGCTGGTGGGAGATACCTGGTGGAGGGCAAAATTCCGCTAGTCGACGGTAGGTCGGCGCCAGATCTCGCCATCCAGCGGGAAAACGATCATCGCCACCGCCCGAGAAAAACACGCACTAAACTTACGGGACTAATGACCTAAGTAGTTGACGCGCCCGGAACCACGAATCAATCAATCCCTGTTGTCTCCCACCCCTCCCGACTTCTCACACCGCCTACCCTCTCACCCCGTCCTCTCTCTTGCCCCGATCTCTCGCGCCCCGTCCTCTCTTGCTCCGATCCCTCTCCCATTGACTCACGGTGTCATCCTTATCCCCATTATCCCCTGCAGCCTCGCCCGGCTCCTCACCCAATCCTACCGTTCCAGCCCCACTCCTTCCCTCCCCGCCCACTCTTCTCCCACCCCGCCCTGTCGTACTTGCACCGCCCGACTTGGCTGACCCAGCCCAGCCCTGTACCTGCCCGCCTCTCTCCGCCCACTGTCCCCGCTCCGTCACTCCTCCTTCCCGTTCCTTCTCCCTTATTCTTCTCTCTCCTTCCCGTTCCACCCTAACCCCCTCCCCACGCGGCGCCACCCGCTTCCTAAAGAGGCATAATATGTAAAATAAAACGTTATTAAACGCGTCAACTTTGCGACGAGCAGGTGAAACGCTTACGCCCCGTGTTGTGCCCGGCCCCTTGCGTCAGGCGCGTTTAAATCCTCCCCGGCGGCGCGCTACTTTGTGATGTTTGTCAGGCGGCGCGGCGTGCGTCAGCCCTTGCTTGCTGCGGGCCCACGCGCAGGTGGAGCTCGCACGCGGAATGAAATCGCCGGCCCGACCCGCAACGCCCCCCGCCTGTCCCCTCCCCTCCCCCTCCCCCCGTCCCGCTCCACCCCGCTCCGTCGCACTCCCGCCCCGCCCTGCCCACCTAGCCCTGCCCTGCCCCGACCCAGCCCGCCCGGCGGTCGGAGGGGGAGACGGCGGAAACGATTCTATCTTCCAAATCAGACAGTGCGTTCATTAGTTGTCAATTGACCCTCTGCCACATATGCTCAGACTTTGTTCCTTGGAATGTCCGACATTGAAATATGAAGCATCCATACACTTTTAATACTTTTTAGTGGGCAATTTGTGTAATTGATTCTAAACTATTGGAGGACTAAGAATATTTTTTTCATCCGTCACTTCTATGACTTTACGTGAATAGCGATGTGGTAAAATAGTGTCATACTGTACATTTGTGCAGAGTTGTAGTGCAGAAATGTACGTTTGGAAAGAGCTGTCGAGAGAAAGACTTAATAGATATTTTTTTATGGAAATGTTTCATGAAATGTCAACCTGCTACTTGACCTCATGACATTATATAAGGTTGTCTTCATACGTCAGAAATTGGAAGTGTTACAGAGAATACAAATTTAGTCGCAATCATGTGGCATCATGGTAACAGTGTGGTGTAATGCTGTAGTATTCATGTATTGCTACTCTATGTACGGTATCGATACTCTATGTACACGAATGCACAGCAGTTTCACGAAAGTGAATGAAGAGTATATTATCCACACCACGTCCCCAAGGCCTGTGGGGTTCTCTTTGTATCGACGGGGAGAACCGTTTAGTATCGAACGATCGGAAACCCTCTGTCGTCGCCGCGAATCTGCATGGGAAGGGCGCGCGGCCCGCCTCCCGCCCCGCCCCCCTCCTCCCTGCCTCGTGGATCGAGGTAACTCCCGCGGATCCGCCGGTGGCTGCGGCTCCTTCGAGCGCCTGCCCGGTTATACCCATTTCATTTACTTAAGAAAATGACCTTCATTTTTCGTAACAAAAAATTAAGTGGATGGGAAGGAAAGGCGAAGAGAACGAGAATACGGGAGAAGGCGACCGCGGTTCGCCGCGCAGGGGAAAGGAGGCAGGCAGGAAGGAAGGAGGAGGAGGAGGATGGAGGGGGGAGGGGAGGCGAGACAGAGGGAGCCCGTGGCGGCGCGGGGGAATAATAAAAAGTAATTCACCTATTGCTCTTTATGTCTTGACACAAGGAATCTCGTAGCTCCGTCTCGCTCGCACCTTCGTTTCAGTAACAAAGGATACAAGTTTCAGAAAATTGGTTGAAACCTTTTTTAATATTTTCTAAAGCTTTATTATTGCTTAATTTAAATGAAACTGGGAGGAGGCACGGAGGTATCGTTATAAATTATTGATATTATTACCTCCAAAGAGAGAGGCGCGGCGCTGGGCCGGGCCGGGCCGCGCTCCACCAAGGACCCCGGGGGATGAGATGGCGCGGCGGAGCGAGAGGAGGAAATTAGAATCCATCTTTGCGAGAGAGGATCGAAGAAGCATTACACGGGGCAGTTATAATATCGCCGCGCGATTTATCCCCGCCGATATCGAGCCCGGCCTTAACTGCCGCCCTCGGGCTCGCCCGCGCCGCGCTGTGGGCCGCAACGCCCCGGACGACGGTTGTGGGATTTTTGGTGAGCATCCAGCCACACGATAGGAGGACAACACCTATAAAATAATAATAATAATAATAATAATATGCGTTTTGTTTCTATCAATTTCCCTTCACATTGATTTTCTTTGGTACTTGCAGCGTATTTATTTGGTGGGTTTTGTCTATTTTGATGGCGAAAGAAGCCTGAATTACAGTAATGTTTTGTTTCTCTTCAGAGAGTAAAGATATTTCAGGAGCATTCATCCATTTTGAAGAGTCCTATGTCACAGAATTTTGAGATCATGCTTTTCGCGTTCCGTATTGTTTGTTGTTGCGGCCTTGAGATCAAAATGACTGCTATTGAATATTCAACCACTTATAATTACACGTAAATTAGGTAAAGTATTTCTATAATTTTTCAAATGTAACATGTTGATTATGTCCGAAGAGTTACAAATCTGATTTAATAGTGCCTTCCCGTGATTTTTTTCAATGTGTTATTATGCGTCATACTGCTTTTAGCTCGTTTCGGACCATTGTACGCCTCCCCGCCTCGGCCCCGCCCCACTCACCCCCGCCTCAGTCGCGCCGTGAGCGGGGAGGGGGGCGGGCGCCCTGAAAAAAGCTGACTTGCGCGCCGCCACCCGCCCGAGGTGCAGTTCCAGGCTGGCTATCAGCCGAGACGGAGATTTCCATATTTAAAAGGAAATTGGGTTGGCTAAAATTGAGCAGTCATATGCTCGGGCCGGGCGGCGCCGCGGCGGCTGTGGTCCGCCGGTCACGCGGGGACGCGACGGGCTCTCATGAGTGATGTGTGCGGGAGGAAGCGTCATACGTCGATGTGTCGAGGGGATTATATCATTGTAGGGAATATATATTTCTTTTGTGTGTTGTCGAACATAGATTTTCTGCGTAGAGAGTACGGCAATGTAAAAGCATTTCAGCTATCTGGGAGTATTCAAATATCACTTTCCTGTAATTATGAATTGTGATATGTTGAAGGTCCTAAATTTAGTGAATTCTGTTTTACTTTTGATTGACATAGAACGACTCTTTTCAGTTACGGTATAATTTGGCAATTATGGTAATTATTTTCGTATAGTTTTGTTTTATTTGTCAATAAGTCATGTTAGTGACTTTGTCCCCTGTTCAGGCATAGTTTCTGGTTCGTGTTATTCTACACTTTGCGTATAGTTTTATACATTGATAACTTGGAACATTCTATAAAACATGTTTCTGTTCGTTTTAATGTAATGACATGATGAAAAAAGATTATTAACGGTTTTCAAGTGATTGACTTTTAAACAATTTTCGAACTATTGATTGAAAAAAACATGTTTATGAGGGATTAGTGAAACTTGCCCCTGTAGGCTCGTTGCTTCTACAGGGATTTCATCGTTATTGGAGTAAAAATGTCACACATGGTAAAAAAGATTCAAAAATCAATCTCTGAATGTACAACGCCCGCTAGCACAGACTTGAACAATCCGAACCTTGAGAGCTTTATGTTTGGCGCCAAAACGTAACAGCCTTCAGTATGGGGGTGGGAGTGATATTCGTCTTGTTCCCGAACGGGAGTGGCCGTTGGAGGGTGCGACCCACCCCCGCAGGCGGCCTGCGAGCACTCGCCTCCTCTTCCCTCTGACAGCCGCACGTCGCCCCGCCGCCCGCTCCTTCCCCTCTGCGCCGCCCCCGCGAAGAAACGGCACATGCGCGCCCACATCTTCTGAGCAATGCAATGGAAACGCCCGACTTACTTTGATGACGGTTTCGCACGAAAATTCTTACCCACTAATGTTGTTAAGTTGTTTGTCCTCAATTTGTCAATAATAAGCGCTCTTACGGCGTCGTCGTAATAGTTGAAAAAGAGTGCGTTGTTCAGACGTATTATAAGCTTGGGTGTATCTTATGTCATCGGAATTATGCGAGACTTGTGACTTAAATTTCGTTTATTTTGTCGTTGCCCCGAGTACTGAACCAAGTTAAATTAATTTAATTAAATAATTAAACCAGATAATTCATTTATTTAAAATATGATTCAGTTTATTTTGTTTTTAATAAATTACTTAATAACTCGCGGTACTTAATTGATAGTGGTAAGATATGGAGCCTGATACGGAGGTTTGTGCCTACGAGAATTTCTCTGGTAATATGATTTTAAACTTGCGGCCTGCTGTACTTCATTTGAACATTCCAGGAGCGTCTTTATATACAATTGTAGTAACGGAATCAACCAAATCATTGATAACTCACTGCAACAATTCTTTGTAGAAGATGTCTGTAAAGTAACTGAACATGTGCCTCGGCAGTACATTTTACGGTAAGGGGGATTTTTGCGATCTACTTCTTTAGGCGGTCGTACGCCGGATATTAGCGCGTCACCATGCGTGTTTCCGTGGTCTCTTCGCCCTTGAACATCACCTCAATGCTTGCTCTTCCCGCGGGCTTCGCATCATTGAAACGTCTTTATGACTTCCTCCCCTCCGTCCCCTCCATCCTCCCAGGTCCAGTGGTTGTATCTTAATACCTTTCGTTTTTTTCCTCTCACATCCACTGCTTTATTTTTACCTTTATTACATACTTCAGTTCTGCATTCGCAGACCATTGCTTCAAAACAGTCTCTAGTCCTCCTCTCTACCCTTTGCGCTCTGCGTATCCTCCATGCCACTCCTCCCAGTCATCGCGATCGTCGATGTTGCCGCAGACCGTCTGGCGTTGCTCTGGTCTCCTGCAGCGAAACGCACGCCGCCCGCCAAAGCACCCGTCGTCGCGACGTAAAATTCCAGAATTTCTCGTCACATTATTTCGCGGCGCTTACAATCCGCCAGATGGATGGTTATGCTGTCCCGCCAGGGGCGCGTGGGCGGGGTCGCCCGCCGGAACGCGACGCGGAAGGCGGAGGCGTGCGTCGGAGCTGAGCGGAACGGAACAGCTGAAGTGATGGCGGGCGGAGGGGGGAGGCGCCAGAGGAAATGGCACGCGCGATGGTGGGGAACCGCACCACAAAATGAGCGCCGTTTTATGAAATGTCAGAACAAATTGATTCCTGACGATATAGGGAGCGCGCGTCGCGAGGCGGCGCGAGGAGTCGCTTCCGCCCGCCCTCGCTTCGCTTCCCCCTGGCCCTCGCGGAGGGCGGGAGGCGGTGGTGCGCCGAAACTCGCTCGCGCTTCGCCCCCATATGTACCGTGCTGGACGTATCTCCGCGAAGTCTGGATACGCTGCCCTCCTAGGGACGTGTCTAGGGATGGCAAAAAACATCGATGTTTTTTAAACATCGATATTTTCCATCAGAAACATCGATATTTTGTTGCAAAGACATCGATTTTTTAATTTTTTTTTTTTATAAAATGCAGGGCGTAGCGCAATCCAAGGCAATATCGATGTTTTGCGTGATCCACTTTATCATGCTGCACATTTCGCCTGTGCAATCTGAGGAAGTTTGGGAGTTTCTTGTATTATCGCCAGGCATGTGACAGAGTGTTAGAAATGGCCATCAGACGGTTTGACAATTCGTGAACCTGAACCAGACACTCCACTGAATCCATAGGCGTCCCACAGTAACATGTGATGTTAAACTCATGCCATTACTTTCATAACTGGCATGAGTTCCACCATATTAAAAGCGGATAGGAAATAGCATGTTTATTAGTCTGTAAATTTAAAACATCGATTTTTTACTGTCCATGTTTTCATCGACATCACAACCCTTTAGCGATGTATCGTGTTTTGTTTTTTTTGTGTGTAAATTTGCCATCACTAGACGTGTCGTTCGTTTTTGCTGTGAATTCTCTGGGTGAATAAGGAATACTTCAGATGGATGGACATTAACTTTGTGCTATTTAGTTCAGAGTGTGTGAGACAATTTTTTATTTTAAGTTGCGTATTGGACAATTGTATTCTCCGCAATGGAAATTAAACTAAAGCAATGTCGGGCCCCATAGTGATTTACATTGAGACTTGTCAGTAGGTAGCAGCAACAAGGGAAAAAAGATTTTCGCTGGTGGCCTTCTGAGTTGAAAAGTAGTAATTTTGTGATGGTTTGATCAGGAGAGTCAAAACTTGTTCAAAACGTAACTACTCGTTTTCAAATGTCACTATTTTACTCTAAACGTTTGTTGTGTTGGTTTTTGCTCTATTTCGAAGTTTAACTTCGTGTCTTAGATTTCCCTCTTTTTTTAAAAGTTATTTTGAGACAGTTTGTCAGTATTGATGTACTGTAATAACAAGAACGATGAAGTTCGTTTTATATCAGAGATCACGTTCTATAACACTGAAAGTGAAATACTTTCTTTTATTCAGTAAAGTTCTGTCAGGTGAATGAGATATGAGATAATACTAACAAGTTACCTCATATTGTATTGCGTGTTTCCCCAACTCTCTTCCGTGTTGCTTGTTCATATTCTACTGATCCATCTCCACGTTGTATATTTGCACTCTTGACAGGAGAAATATCGATTGCATTTCACGTACTGTAACGACTCTTAGTATAGCCAGCCGAGGACGAAAACGGAAGCGACAGACATTTTTTCCGGCGGGAAAGATAATTCCTAACGACCGTCACCCCTCGACCCTGTTCTCCGACCCGAGAAGTTCACGCGGGCAACGCGACACGTTCGACATCGTCCCGACCGCAGACGAGATTCTGCTGCTCGACAGTCGCGTATTTTTTTCGATGTTCCTTTTTTTTTCTCTCGTCTTATCGTTGAAGTCGGTCGCGATGCGCCCAGGACACGCATGCGACCCAGGCAGCCAGCCACGCGTCCTGCACACCATTATGCTGAAGACGAATGATTCATTACCTGCTCCCCTATTTTCTATAATGAAAATATCTCTTCCCCCTGCGTACGTCGGGATAGGCTCATTACGTGAAGGGCATGGAGGGGGGACGGGAAGGAGGAACGGCCTGAGGACAGGGAGACGGGATAGGACGGGGAGGTAGGGGGAGGATGAACCCCTTAGGGGAGGAAAACTGAATGCGGTCTCCCGCGCCATACGTTGCTCTTTTTTTTTCTTCTTCTTCTTTCTCTCGTGGGTTGTTCAAGTTTGGCAATTATTGGGGGAACCTTCGAGCTCGTTATGGAGAGTATCGGAAAAACTTATTATATAGATTTTATGCCTGGATTGCCGTATAGAAAGAAATGCGTATCGAAATCTTGCAGCCCGCGGTTGCCGTGTTCTGTAGCTTCGTTGCTTGAGGGTGGACAACCGTTGTGCGCGTTTCTAGCTCGTTTGCATCGTCTCGTTACTAACTTGAAAAAGTCCTTCGGAGTATGATGTGCTGCACGAAATGCGTTTGGTAGAGCATTGGGTGTAGGATAATTTCATTTCGTCTGTAGTGAAGTACGTCACTCGTTGAAGACGTCAGATATGCAGAACTGTAATCGAGTGTTTATTTTCTTGATATATTGCAAGTGTACTTTTCAAAATGCAGAATTTTATGTGGGACAAATAGATCATAGTTTGTAATATTCTTATACATCGTTTTAATATTTAAATATTAAGGAGAATGCAACAATTGGGATCTGTTATATAGAATTGATCAAATTTAAAATGGTATGTTAAAGGTTAAACCAGGAAGCATTCTTATGCAATATCTTATTTCCGCTTTGATGTTGAATCAAGGAATTTGGAAGCAAAAAGTTCAGCGGCTTGGTTTATTATTTATTTTGTATTTAACGATACAATAAGTAAATAATGAAACTGCGTATCTCTCAGTAATTTTTTTTTCATTTTATTACACTTTAAGCCTGCGAACACGTCATTTGGATATCAATTATATGACAATAGACACATTTTGCCACAGAACTCCGAAATTGTGAATCGTGGTTGGTTAAGAAACATTTCTTTTCTTCGTAACGTGATAACAGCATGGTTATTCGTAACCACATGATTCTTGGTCACTGCTATTTACTACAATTATACTTTGTTCTACTATGACGATTCTAGTACGTGAAAGAAATATATATGGAGGACCAGAGAGAGAAAGACTTAGTTGATGAGGATTATCACAAACATCCTCAAACAAGAAATTAAATTTCAATTATTAATGGATGACAAGAAATTGCGGGAAAGTACGCTTGTAATTTCACTATGGGGAATTACAAATTGTAGAGTTTGAAAAAAAAGTGGAAGAACAAATATGAAAGAAAAGGTGGAATGTTTCGTTAAAGATAATATGTGGTAAATTAATCAAATATCCACATAAAATATTGTCAACGCATGGTCGTGATTTATCTTAATTCACAGAATATTTAGATTATGATTTTTTTAATTAGGAAAAATTGCAATAAAATCGTAATTTCTCTAAAAATTCAAACTACAGAAATTTACCCTGCATGCTACTATTTTCTGGGTGTGTAATCTTTGAAAGAAAAATATCGAAATACAATTTATCATAGGTAATACTATGAGTTCTTTGGAAATTATCGATAAATCATCGGACTCTCGACGCGAGGCGGGGATTTATCTGAGAATTTTCAAAGCACGAGCGGCATTAAATAGAACTATTCCACGAATAAAAGTATGTCCGACAGAGTTCCAAAATGTGCCAAATATTGAAAATAACTTGAAGCTGTTTTAAAATCAAAGCGGGTATGTTATAGGTCATACACAGATTCTTGGACTTCGACATAGTAATCGATGTATACCGCCTTCTAAGATAGATGAGACACAATTTACGATTGGCCAGTAGGGAGACTCGGTAGGGAAAAAATCGGATAGAAAAAGCGATACACTTTTTGAGATTCACCGCTCCGATTGTGTCATGTTGTATTAGTTAAATACAAAATGACACAATCAACCAATGTCACAATACAACCAATACAAAATGACACAACCAATTATTTGTTTTAATTTGACGAGTGGAATAGCCATAATAATCGTAGCCGATGTTTACTTGGAGAGTCCATGTACGTAAACGTGCTCTTGTGCTTGTGAATGAGCCGGTTGCTGTGTGTTGCAGACGCTGCTGCCGTCGGACCCGCCGTCGTTCGCGGTGGAGGCGCTGCGGGTGAACGAGACGGGCACGCAGCTGGCGCTGGCCGGCCCGCGCGGCGCCGCCGTGCTCGAGCTGCCCCGGCGCTGGGGCCCCGCCGGCGCCTTCTTCGGGCGGCAAGGACGTCGTGCCCTGCAGGTCAACTTTCTGACTCTTTCTTCTTGTCTTTGACCTGATGTTTGTCTTTCCTCTCCCCTGCCTTTTTTGTTTAAGCTAAATTATTATTATTATTATTATTATTATTATTATTATTATTATTACTGTTAATATTACCATCGAGGAGGTGATCGTTTTTATCACGTTACTTTCTTAACTACTCTTTCGCGTGGGCTCGGCCTCTTATATTTTTGGAAAAAGGTTATCTATTGGAACTCGAAAATTGGAATTGAAAACGCATGCTCTTTTTTTCTTTTTTACATTTTATAATTTGTTTATGAGCTTGTGGATCTTCCATACTCAATAAAATGACGTTTCTTCAATAAATGTACTTATTATTATGTATCGTTTGCCGTCGTGGCTAGCCGAGGTGACTAGGGCGTGTCCCGATTCAGCGCCTCGGTCTGAACGGTCGCGGGTTCGAGTCCCGCCGTGGGCATGATTGTTGGTCCCTAAATCATTTCTAGCACGTTTGTCTCAGTGAACTGGGGTCCTAGAGACCATTTCTTTATTCTAAAGTTCTCTTGGGGATGAACTCATACAAATTGACGGAGAGTGTATGTACATACAACTCGTACATTCTGTTGCATTGAGTCAACATATTTACACACTGTAACTTTTAAGTGTACTGTATTTTCAATACCTTTCACCCACGCTTGACGTCTCGCAGTGGATATAAATTTCGCTTTCTAATATCCCCACCAATGTAATGTATAAGTAAGGAATTCGTCAAGTATTCTGAAAGATAACATTCTTCAACATTCACCGTTCTGTGGGAATATGTATTCAGATAATCACTGTAACTGTGCAGTTCTTTCTGTGATTTTGTGGCGTAATCTCACCACAGAAGCGGGTCTCCTGGACTCTATGTATTCCCCCGTTCTTTTTTCAAGTATCGCCGCGACGGATCAGAGCCGCAAGGCTGTTTGCGTTTAAAGCCAGAATTTATGCTAACGAACGCACCAACGATGCACGGCTTTGCAAGAGAGCTCAACATTCGACAGACGCTCTCTGAGTCGTTGTTCAGTCGTAGACGTTTCATGCGTTCAGTATTTCGCACTATTCACTCTTCCTGTATACAACTGCAGTATGCTTCTGAGTTTCACACACACACACACACACACACGTACATTCACACACACACACACACACACACACACACACTTCCATTCACACACACACACTTCCAAGCCATATCTGTTTACTCGCTCCTATAGTCATCTAACAGCTGCTGTCCTAACTGAGGGATGAATATCAGTCTTATTCCTATTCAAATTTTATCTCAGTTTCAGTCGTACCAATTCATGCATTCAGCCACACACATCTTCAGTCACACTCTTACCTCTTCTCACCAACCTCCCCGCCGACTTACCTACCACCTTACATTCGCAATCTCGTCCACCACTGACTGTTCCAATGGTTCTCGACTACTCGCGTGTTCGTCTGTTTGTGAGCTGCTTCTCCTTGAGCGTGCCTTCTCGCTTGCCCACTCTCGTCACTTGGGCATCCGGCTGCCCTCGGCCCGTCCGCGTGCCGGTCTCTCTCCCGCCGCCAGTGCGTCCGGGCAGCGCTTCCCTGTTTGTTCGCGTGGCTGGTCCCCGCGCTCCGTGGCGGGGGGCGGGTGGGCGTTGGCGGGGGCGAAGTCGCCCCTCCGGCCCCCTCCGCCCGTGCAAAGCCCCTGCCTAAGCCCGCCACTCGGCGAAGTAAAGCTCCGCGCAATTCTTTACCATCCGTATCACGTTCTTAGGACATGCACGCATTAGCGCCAGCAAGAACGGGGCCGGCTCTTAAGTTTCGCCATAACACATTAATATAATACCCGTTATATCCTTAGTTGTAATCTTGGAATAACTACACTGTTCAACATATTTTTCTCTTCCGTGCCGAAAGTAATAATGTTCCGCAGGGGATGTCCACGCCGTGGGATTCGGTCGAACACCTTCGAACAACGGGGGGAACCTTGTTTCAACGTTTCACTCGCCACCATTTAATCTCTGATAGTACGAGTACACGAATTCTGTATTGTGAATAGTTTTTTTTTCTTCATTCGTTGCGTTTTAAAATAATCATGGCCCATTAATTTGGTATGTAAAATTCTGTTGGCTGGTTTAATCTTCCATATTGAAAAAAATGTTATTTTACTCATTAATATTCACCAGGGAATTTCTTACAAGTTCGAGTTCCTACATTTCTTTTATTCCATTTAAAAATCGTCCGAATGAGGCTCTTCCATTGCATCTCCTTGAACTATCACCGTGAAAGATGAATATCTTCTCTTACGCACTCCCTCCCGCTGCTGCGTGTAAGTGGCGCGTTCAACGGCACTGCGTAGGGGTGGTGGGGCGCACTTCACTCTCGCGATGGCTCGGTGCATGCGACTGCAGACGCCAGTGGGGCCCGAGTGACAACAAACGAGCGGTTGCATATTCTTTATCTTCCCAAACAAACTTCTCAACGAGCAAACGGAAGTATCTAACGTGTCAATGTAAATTTAACGCAAACAAAAATGTATTGTAAACAAAAAACAACAAACGTATCTGAAATAACATCTAGCAAATATGTTCTTTTGCCGCCAATTATTTGAAGTTTTATGTTTTCTTTCTGCGTTTTATTTTCGTTTGCTGTAAATGCCTGAATGTCATTTACAACATTCTTTTCATTGCGTAAAAATTACAAGAAATTTTGTTATCATGTTTATAATATTAGGAAACCTTTAATTATAATATACTAGTGAAGTACCCGGTGTTGACCGGACATTCTTCATATCCAATCCTTGTACAATAGAAAAAGTGATCAGTATATAAATCACGGTGTTCATAATTATTATTTTTAATGAAAGCTTTCATTATAATATATTACCCAATGTCTAGTAAAACCGTCTCACATTTCATTTCTAAAATTTTCCCACGAACTCCTTTATTTCATTGCAAATCGATATTTTTGTTCGGTGCGAAAGTAATACGCTGGTGCGTTTGCATTCTTCTTCTTCTTCTGCTTTTTTTCTTCTTGGGGGGGGGCATGGTGGCAGTGTGTGGCGCATGCAACACGCGTTGTGGCAGCTCGGGGCGCGGGCGCGCCTAGGCGAGCGAGCGGGGGCCCCGGCGGGGAAACACACGCGATCGCCCCGCCCTCCCCCCCTCCCCTCCCGCACACCCCCTGGGAGCGGGCGGCGCAGGGGGCCTTGGCTTTCTTCGCATTATGCGGCTTTCAGCGCCCAAAGTGCCTGCAAACAATGTTTCGCGGGTCATTACGCGCTTTCTAGCTCGTCTTCTGTGTCCTCTAAAAAGTGTTCGTGTCGCTGGCGCGGGCGGGGCGGGCGGGCGGGCGCTGGCGCGGACGCAGACGCGAGGTGGGCGTGTCTATGTATCGGCGCTTCGGATGGGCCTGCGTCCCCACGGACGGCGCTCCTGTGACACGCGAAAGCTAATAATCGTATTTTGTGTGGGTAATTTAAGGCATTGTTACGGGATGCAAATTTTGTACTTACCCGCAAATCTTATTTTATTAAGACCATTTTGTTTTCCAGCGCTTCATAGTGAGAATAAGATTGGTGATTGATGATTATATCATATATGAGAGTGATACTATATATGATTATATATTTATATGAGATTGGTGTCATTTCTTGTCCGTAGAACTATGTATCATTGTTCGCTGAAGCTGTCTTTCAGCGGCACGTCTACTTACAAAATGATTTCACGCAGTTTTAATAAAAGTTTGTTGTTATACATTAATATATTTTTAATAAAATGAAACAACGTATGTAATTTATTCGCGTAATCGAAGAAAATTTCTGTCATAAAAAGAGATGTTATATATAGAATAGATGTTCCTGTAGTAAGACAACAAAATTTATTAGATATTCAAAGGAATCCAAAATATCTCCTGTTTGTGCTACATTTGAATACAAATATTTTTATTTTCTTCCAGCAGAAAATAGTTGCTCTGATTGTAATGATGATCAGCTGATATAGCATTCTTGTCCAGTTCTTTGACTACGCATTTTACTGTTCTTCCAATCCACATAGTGAGCATTATGAATGTGCAAAAATCACAAAAGCCATGCCGTGTATTGATAGAGCTGTCTGCGGTTGACGTGGTGAGCCACCTGGCTGGCGGGTCGCGCGCGGCCGCAGCCCTTCGCCACAGCCCTGCCACGCCCCTCCCCCGCCCCTTCCCCCGCCCCTCCCCCTCCCCTCCCTCGCGATTCGCCCGCGCGCTTGTAGAATAATCATGTGAACACAATGAGCAGCGTTGCGAATCTGCAGGGGATCTTATTTCGTATTCGAGGACTTGCGAGAAATAAAAACCGAAATACAAACCGGCGGCTCGGCGCGTCGCGCACCTCCCCCCTTCCCCCTCCCCCCTTTCCCTTCCACAAGCCGTTCTCCTTCCCCGAACCCCTCGTGCCACCGCTTTCCCGCTAAGAAGAGAGGCGGGGAGGGAGGGAAGGAAGGAGCAGGAGTTTAGTCGCGGCGCCTGTAAACTGCCCTCGTTATTGCACTTATAATATTGTTTTAATGTGGGCCGCCGCGCCGCGAGGCCCGGGATTTTCGGCCCGCTTTCGGCCCCGCGCCGCATGCAGCCCGCGTTTCTGCGCGGCCCCGCCCCGCCCCGCCCCGCCGCAGGACGCTGCGACTTCGGGGCGTGACTGTTGCGGCGCCGCGCCGGCTAGACGTCCGGGAAGACTGAAGGCGGCGACGCGGCCGCTGAGAGTCGATACCGCGGTTGGGCCAGAGGACGTTCTGTTCAGCGCATAAATAAGACAATAAAATTGGATTTAGTGGGCCCCGTGGCCGAGATCGCTAAAGCAGTAGTGTCGTAGTGATCTTGGACCGTGGGGGTCGCGGGTTCGTGTCCCCGCCTCGGGCATGGTTGTATTGTCACCATACCGTTTCATCCTAATAGATTCCATAACGTTATATCCAATAGTGGTCGCTAATGACCTAGTAGTTGATGGTACCTTAAATAACAAAAAAAAGTTGTATTCGGGATGAATGACACGCTGACGAAGTGCTGCATTCGCATACATCTATTTGTGAAGATACTGTAAATGTACATTTGTCCGTTTGAAGCCCCGAAGAATCGAATATCTCTTGTGCAAGGTGTAGCTGTTACAGCTTATCTCCGTTTTACATTAAATTTCAACTTTGGCCATCGGGTTCTTTTAGCATTCGTCCTTTTAACTCTGTAACTCTTTTGTTAATTTCTTGTCCGTCGTTTTTTGCTCACCAGATCTTCATTCTTTGCTTCTATTGCAAGTCGTCCTCCGCCATCACTCTTAACATCCTGGAGAGTTTGCGCTTTCGTCTTTCGTCCGCGCGGTTTTTGAGAGCGCTCTCCCGCCCGCGTCGCGGTCGGATTTCTGAAGGCCTTAACCGCCCGCAAATTGGCTGCGAGGCGCTCACGTGATGCCTACCCCTGGCGGCGTTACTTACGCGCAAAGTCGACGGCGTAAAGAGAGAGCGGGAGGGGCTTTGCCGCGTAAAATTTTACATAAACATTCTTGAAGGAGAAGACAGCCTTAGAGCGGGCAAGCTGCCTCCGCCGCAGCCGCTTGCGTCAAATATCTAATCTTTTAATGAGAGGGGCCTCTCTCTCTCTCTCTCTGCGGCGAAGGGAAGCAGCTCCGCCAGCCCGGCAATTATCTTAATGCCTTAAACGGCGATACAAGCGGAGACTTGGGACGCTACGTGAGCTCCGCTAAGAAGTGGCTGGCCGACTGAGGCTGGAGGGGGAGCGGGCAGGGGCTGGGAAGAGGCGGCGATCCGGTCGCCTGGTCAGGTAGGCTTCCCCGCGACGCGCTCCCGACGATCGGGTTGCATCCTTGATGCGAACGGGGCAGGTTGGACTAAGGTGTAGTTCGATTACTGGATTCTTCGAAGAAGAGTTGTTGATGTGTTTCCTCTAGAGACTGAACATTTCTTATTTTGTATGACGGAGTTTTAGTGATTTGCAGGAAACATGACCGGGCACGTGTGTACACTAGTGTTTCGGAAATAACCACTTTTTGGTAAGGTGTTATTGGTGGGAGCCACGAGCGATGAATGCGGTCACTTTGCCAGCCCGTTGTGTAACGTCCTCCCTACTTCAACCCGTCCTCACCTGTGCAGTAATATGCTAAATTCCTTAAATTTAGGGAGACATTGTTCTGGAAATTGAGTCAATATTTGGTGGCAATAAAGGAAATAATTCGTTCGTTTCCCTGATTCATTCACATATTTAAGTTTTGGGACACAACTACTCAACGGGTTATTCCCTTTTAGAGTGCTGCAGTTTTATTATGGCACTAATTATTCTTCATCAATCTATACCATCTCTTTAGTGAGATATTTGTGTTTCTAATCACTGTGTGGAGAGTTGTATTCCATACAAATTGCAGGTTTTCCTAGTGCACATAGTTTACCCTTAGTTTCGTATTGTTGTTGAGTGCGTTGAGATACTTTTTCTTTTCTTTTCCCTCAATCTAGTAGCAGGAATTAGAATTAAGGCTTTGAAATTATTGTCAGAAATTAGATGCAAAACATTACTGAACAGTCACCGGTCACAAGAGACAGTTTTTTATAGATTTTATTTGAAGTAAATTCCAAAAATGTGCCTAAACAATCATGAACACGCCGTTTAGTTGTGAGAATATCACTCTTTCTACCCTTTGTCATGAGTGTGATCGTAACGCTTGCTTCATAGAGGTTGACAAAATGCTGTCAGGATTCCAAATGCTGCACTCATTCAGGGTATCCACGTGGCCTCCACCTTAACTATGAATGTGCTGCGACGAGGCACTTCAACTCATTGTATAAAATTGAACATTTTAGATTTGTCGTAGTGTTTTAGTGCGGGAGGAGCATACCATAATTCTAACGCCTTGTAAATAATATTAGAAAGGAATACTCGGACGCCTCGAATACTGACCTACTCACTGCTCTATGTAGTCATTTCTCGTTGTGGTTCTAATAAAATAAGCAAAAGGCTTGTAATTGACAATTGAGTATGGAGAGAGCAGTGTTGTCGGGCCTTCGCTCGTTACGATATAACTGCCAAGGCAAGATATGCGATTAACATTAACCTCAAAACCATTGTGAGTAGCGTGTCCTACGCTACTCACAATACCTGATCACGTAACTTACTTTATTACAATTCACCTCCCAATTAACACTTGTAACAGCAGATAGCAGGTTCAGTGCGATATCCAAGTTATACGATTTATTTGTTCTGGAACTTGAGGTCTCAACAATGTGTAAATGCCGAAGCATCTAATTCGCTCGTGCTTAGTTTTCGGCACTGGCGTTGCCATGTGCCGACGAACTGTCAACCACATCCTCATTTTATTCGCAGCGCAAGTTCCTTTGTCATTCCTCTTGAACCAATCCGGGAGAGTTGGCTCAGGGAATCAGCTGATGTCACTGAAGTGCCGTTGACCGGGAGTGCTAGTTTTGAGTCCCGACTATGGCAGGATTTTAGCCAGATAGGTGGGTCGAGTTCTGTCGCTGTCTGGAAGAGAATTCTAGCGGCCGGCTGCTCTGATCGGTAGTTTTTCGTGATTTCTTCGATCCATACCAGGCGAATGCCGGAGCAGTACCCTATCAAACGGGGCCACGCGCGATCTTTCCTTTTTGTTTCTTGTCCTATTGTTACCCTTCACTTACGTGCACTGCACTTCTATACGTCCCGGGAGAATCGGTCCGAAGCTAAGACCCTGTCCCGGCTGGGACGGTGGCCCGCTAATGAATGATACCTGGTTAGGGAAAACCTCTCTAGCGGTAGGACGGCACAGGATCTCGCGTTCAGCGGGGCAAGATCACCACCACCTCCAATGACTACACTTATGGGATTACACCTTAGCAGTCGACGCCCCCGGAATCACTAGTAATCAATGGAAAGGCTAGAAGGCCCCCCTGTTTTACAGCGGTTGATTGCATTGTTTCTTCCGCCAGAGGCGAGCGCCCGCGGCGCGTCGTGGCGTCCGGGGGCGCCTTCGGCCGCTTTATCCGTCGCCCGAGAAACGCTGACGCGCGCTCCGAAGATAATCCCCGGCTCCCGAGCCACCGTTTGCGGCGAGGGCAGCGTTTACGCCGAAGCGCTCCCCGGTTTGCGTCGGCGCGGGCGTCAAAACGAACTAGACGACCCCCTTCCCCTTCCCCTCCCCTTCCCCTCCCCCTCCCCGCGACGACACGGCCGCGCCGCGCCGCACCGGCTAAGATATCACAGATTACGAGCGATGCTGCGCCGCTATTACCTCCCTCCTCCAGTAATTTGGGGCTAATTTGAAAAAGAAAACGCTGCAGGAGATGCGCTGACGCGGTCGACGCAACGGGAGATGGCGGCACGCGCCCCCCCCCCCCTCCACTAACCCGTCCCACACTGCCGTTGCGATCCCGTCGCCACTTGCACGTCTGCCGTGGCCGCTCCGCCACTGCTGCCTGATTCCTTCTCTTCGGTGTTTGTTATCTCTTCGTAGTGACGTAGTCGCTTCGTCGATGTACTTTTACAGAATCAGAAATCTCACAACTCTTACCGCTTGCCAGTTGACTAGTCATTGTCCTCACTCAGTTCAGGCACAGAACCCGGAATATGACAGTAGATTCGAGTAAAGTTTACACTCGTAATTGACTCGCATCTAACATCTCCAACGCTCGTGCTGATCACCACTAGCAAATTGCGAATACTCGACGTCTGCGGCTCGGATGTTCAGCGCCTCGTAGTAAATATTTATTCGATATTCGGCAACAGATCAGCAACGAGCTTGATAATAATTCACTGCCAATGGTATTTCGCTCGCAGAATGGCAACAGTCGAATAACATTGTGTCGCGCCGGGACCGGGACTCCGCCACTGTACCACCACTTCATCTGCGTCGCTCGTCCTCTGTGACCATCTCAGCCGTCTCTGCCCGTCTGGGCGGCGCGTGGCCAGGTCTGGGCGCCGAACCGGGCGAGCGGGGGAAAGAGGGGGGCTTGCGGTGGCTGGCGCCGGGCGTGCAACGAGCAGCGAGGGCTTCGGAGCGAGTTTTAAGGAATTTAACGAGCCAGCCGGCATTATTTAAGTGGATGAGGACGGGGCGGTTGCGGCGGAAAGGAGATACGGGGCTGGCTAAGACGAGCGAGGTGAAGAAGCGGTGGCGGTGGGCCCCGCCTCGCCGCAAAAGGAAATGATGGCGAGTTGTTTCTAAAAAGTGTTGATTAGTCGAAATTAACCGCGCCGCAGGGTTGGCCACGCGAAGTCGCCGCGCCGAGCCGGTGCACTGAAGGCTTTATCGCGTTTTCGCGGCCTTTGAGGGTAATTAAAAACTCACGCCGCATCGACTCTTCTCTTTCGCTTTGTGACATCGTTTGATTTTACGGCTTGTTTTTTATAAAATTATGCTATCAGAATCTCCTGTTTTGAAAGTTTTCGGATCCGGAATGAGGAAGCTTGGATGTTGTACAAATTTCGGATGGAGTATTTTTATTTGAGTGTTCTTGAGATTCTGAAGCCAATGCCGTTGAGTCGTATTTTTGTCTGTATCAGTGGAAACTTTGAAGTTAGCTTTTATTTAAAGCGGATACGTAGGTTTCCTTCATTGAAGTGCAATTAATTAAATAAATAAGAAAATTTCCGCTTCGCGTGTTATTGGTTGAATTTCGTTAATTGATAATGGCATGCTCTGGAAACTGGCTTAGAAACAGAAAAATATTTATTTCTCTAAATCTTCAACTGCCACATCATCCCGTAAAAATAGGCACAACTAGATTTCAATGCTTGTTCGTCCCTTAGTGTTAATTTTGCCTCATTCTCCCATATAGAATATTCTCTCCTACGTAACTCAATAAATTCATACTTTTTATTTATGTACTTAAGTAATTTACACGCAACACTATTTACATCTGATATAGCCCAAATCAGCGCGTATATAATTATTATAATTATTGCTTTTTGTTGGTGAAAATGAAAAAAATATAATCATTGATCGTAAAGTAACACAATTTACTATCACACTTTTTTGTAACAAATAATGTTGAGGATTCCATTAGGACGATCACAGCAGTTTATTTATTTATTTAGATATTTATTTGTCAAAAAACAGTAAAAACTGTATATGACGTGTGGGGAAAGAAATTTATCTGCGCACATTTTCTTGAGGGCCAGAATTTTATTTAAAAAAAAAAAAACACGAAAAATGAATTTAGAAAATAAAGATATTTGAAATATTGTTTTTTCCCGAGTTATAGAAAATCAATTTCTACTGTAAATGAACTACAAGCAAAAGGAGTGCCCAACAAAACGTGCGCACAGTGAAGCTACATTTACGTCCAGAAGCAAAACAAGGGGCCATCTCAGCATTTGCTCAATGGATCAGGGAAACTGGACAAAAACCTGATCGAGATGGGGGTCATTGACCCGGAAGCTGAAGTACATTACTTGTTACAGTTGAATGAAATATTTTCTACAATCAAATAGACTTCAATTTGCTAATGATATTCTTTTTATGTATGCCTGTGTACAATCTCTACAGTACATACCTCCAATGAAATCAGTGATTGGTCCCTCGTACTTTATAAGAGAGGTACTTTAAAAACGAGTCGCTCTAGACCATGCGCATAATATACTTTTCCGATTTTTAATCATTTCACGGTGAGTATTCTCAGCCTTACGTGCGTACACTTTATGTGATGTGCTGAGAAATGCTCGCTGCCGAAACATATTGAAAGTACGTTTGTCAACCCCCCGATTTCCCGAGCCGAACGTTCACTCTCCACAGGTGACAATACCAAGGTAAAACCCCGCTCGCCGCAAGTATTTCTCTCCGAAGACTTCCGCGATGGCAGTTTTCCGCGGCCGCTTCTCGAAGTTGATTATGGATCGCCAAACTTCCCCGGCCGCCCCCGTCCCCTCCCCTCCCCTCCCCACCCCCGCTCCACATCGCCCTTCGCGCGCCATCAGCGCCGATTTACCGCCCGCCGGGCGCGACTAAACTTTGGTCGCCCCGCCCCCGCCCCCGCCCCGCCGCGCGCGTAATCTACGTTTTTCGGCAATCGCCTTTCCGCTACAATTGTCGCGACGCCGCGGAATATGATGAGTAGTAACTCGAGAAGACCGCGGCGCGCGGCGATCTTTCTGCTTGTCTTAGTAAGCGTAACATAAAATGCGGAATATCCGCCTTGCGCCGCCCAGCCCGCCCGCCCTGCCCCCGGCCCAACTTTTCCGTATAAAGCGACCCCCCGAGAAGGGTTGTGCGGAAATGCGCAATGGAGTCCAAATCTCGTTTTTATTGTTATTAAACTGACTGGGCGTTAGATAATTGTAGAGAAGAAGTTAAGTCCCTAATCGCGGCTCGTGGTAGCACTTGTAAGAATGAAAAGGGTTCTGCCGAAATCCGTATTTTAATGATTTTTTTTCCTTCATTACATTTTAAGCGGCGAGTGTTACAGTAAGCAAGATTCGCACGATAGGCGCCTGTTCAGAAATGACACGGGTTTACGAGTATATCCTGTAGCTATAGACTGTTCTTTTCTTTGCTGCAGAAATTTGCTGTTGCATTTTAATAATGATAGCAAGAGCAACGCCTGAAACCTTTGATATTTCCAAGCTTCTTGAATCTGCTAAAATTAATCGGTATGAGCTGGAATCATAATATACGTATTATATTCTTAAAACTTAATATTTTCCTGTTGAATACCGTTTCCAATATGTCTGCACAAGGACGGAAATAAAACTTAGAATTTACAAAAAAAGAGAGGATTGTCTGAAACCAGAAATAAAAAAAAATATTTTAAAGCAACACAAATTATTTAATTATACACGGAATGAATCGCTGGAAAGTAATGACACATTAAGCGAGAGATCTGTCTTGTGTGTACCTTATCACGACTTAAATATTCACAAGTAATACATTTGTAATGTTATTTGAATTTTTAATTCCATTTGTTTCATCATATTTTAAGTTTAAAGTGTGTACATTAATAATATTTCCATTGCGGGTTCACGGGTTTTGGTCCAAAAAATAACGTATTCTAGTTTGCCGACGTTTCGGAGTTTATTATAGTAGTTCCTTAGTATATGTCAAAGAACTCTCTGAATCCTTGAGCAACACACTGGAAAATGATAGTGTAAAAATTAGTTTTAACAATAAGAGAACGTTAGCTAATACTGTATTCAGCAACACCAAAGACAGAATTGATAAAGCTAATATGAGCAATATAATTTATTCTGTCCCTTGTGGGGGTTGCGACAAAAGTTACATTCGACAAACTGGCCAGTACTTAAAGAAAAGATTATACCAACATCAATACGATATCAAAAAAGAAATTCCATTATGTGCTCTAGCACAACATGTCCATGAATCTAGACATGGATTCAATTTTGAAGGTACTAAGATCTTGGACAAAGAAAATAACTATAATAAAAGATTATTAAAAGAGATGCTCTTCATCACCAAACACAAGACAGTCAACAAAAAAACTGACATTGATAAACTCAGCAGAACTTATGTTAATCTAATCAGATAATTCCTGCTTGCATAGCTCACCTTCACTCATTTTCATTGTAAGTTATGCATAATTAGATTACATCATGGGTGTGGGAGATTCCATGATCCATGGACCTTTCTGTTTCTGTATATCGGGTTAGCTCCTTACTGATTACACATATTCCAAATCTTCTTGTTTCCTTGATAGTGCTTCCCATTCCATCATAACTAACGGGTTTGCAATTTCTGATGGTTACGATTAACTTCACGCAATACTTTCTAACAATACAATAAAATTCAAATATAACAAGCAAATAATTAAAGCATAAAACAATTTTGTGTTGCTCGGCCAGTTTAAGTGATGGAATCTAGTATGGATGCCCCTTGCATATACAATATATGTATAATAAAATAAATATATATTTAAAAAGGAAAAAAAATAATATATTAAAAAAAAGATAAAATTTAACTAAAATCATAATTTTTCTGTCAGTAATTGATAACAACTAGTGATGTACAATAGACATATTCCATCAGATCCATCCAATAGACATATTCATGCATAAGGTTTTATTTTTTATATACTAGTATATATATATATGTATATATATATATGTATATATATATATGTATATATATATGTATATATATACAATTAATTATTAGCTTATGAGTGTGTGATCTCACTTTGACTCCTGTTGTACCGGATATTGTTCTTGATAGCCATTGGTTAGCTCCCAGGGTATACACTAGTTCATTCAGGAACACGCAGGCATGCTGTCCTGTGTGGCTTGTTTCTCATGATGTGAACTTTCATATTCTCTATGTAACTTCCCACGCATAGTAAGGTATGTGTCCTATTTCTTTGTAATTATTTGTAATTTTCTTTGTATTTAATTTGTAATTTTCTTTGTAACTATATATTCAATGTTCAATGTTTATAATTTTTTTTTTAATTATAATTGTAATTATCACTGTGATATATTTTAATAACCGTGTTGTGAAAACTTGTCCAGCCCTGAAGATGGAGCTATAATAAACTCCGAAACGTCGGCAAACTAGAATACGTTATTTTTTGGACCAAAACCCCTGAACCCGCAATGGATTTGTCTACAGAAAATGGTCATGAAATACAGCAGATTAATAATATTAAAAATGCATTTTCTTTGTTATATCATTTGAGAATGATATCTATTTAGTACTGCTAGATACCTTTTCAGGAAATAGATCAGAGATTCTCAAACTGATACGCGCACTCTCAGCACACTTTGCACATTTTTCACTAAATTGGCTTTTTTCCACAATATTGAGATTATTGTTTAGTCTTGCAAATTAATTGTAAATTTTCAGTAAATGAAAGCATATGTTTTTATTAGACACGTAATAATATTTCAAGTTTGTCATTCAGAGAAAGGAGCACATCATTCACTGGGAATGGCGAAGACATGCTCTAAAAGTTTGAGAACCTTCAATGTAAATAACATGAAGTGAACCACAATCTTCGCGCAGAACGTAAACAGAATCGCCGGCCCGCGTCTCATTGCGAGCCAGCGTGCAAGTGGCACATCCAGCGTTTTCCGTAAAAGGGAGCGGGATCTGAAGGTGTGCGATGGCGTTTGGAAAACGCTGCCTAATTAATTTTCCGGGTTCGAGACCAAAGCGACGGCCTTAGGCGGCGCGGGGGCGAAGGGCGCCGGACACAAGCACGCGTGCTTGACCTGCGCGGGCGAGAGAAGGGCGCGTCGGACGCAGCCATCGCCCGCGGCGGCGACGCGTCGCAGGCGCCCTCTCGCCCGCGGAGCCTCTCCTCGCCCCCCCCCCCACTTCTCTGCCTCATTTTGTTCTTTGCTCTATGCTTGTCTACTTAATCGGTTATCGAAGCTCATGGTGAATAGGTGCGGTTAAGTGCAGATTTTCGATCCATTGGTTTTATATTTGGATATTTGTGGAGAATTATGGTCACTGTTATTCCTACACCTAAGTTTGAGGTCGAACTTAACCTCTAAATTCGTAAAGAGAAAATCTTAAACGAACAATAATTCTGGAGTCAGTGACCCTGAACGTTAGAATGCAAAATTAAATGTATTATTAAAATTATTTTTTATTGAATGAACTCTATACATTTTATTGCCGATCGCGTCGGTGTCTTGCTTGCTCTGCAATATATTTTTTGTTAATTTTTGTTGTCAATTCTTCTCTTTCTAAGGCTTCATTCAATTCCTTACTAGCATCTTCTTGTCGAGCTGTTGGTTATTATTGTTCCTGTATTTTTTATTGTCGTTTAATTATGTCTGATATTTCGTTCGTTACTTGGTTTCTTTGCGCCTGTGCGCTCTCTCCTGGTGTGGGCCAGTGCGGGCCGCCCGCGCCGCCGACGCCCTCCGCACACTCTCGCCCCCGGCGCGAGCTCTCCCGCCCCGCCGCGCCCCGCCCAGCGCGGCCGTCGTCTCGTTTTTACCCCAGCGTACATAAGATGAAAAGAATGAATTAATTGCAGAATTATAGGGGTAGAGCGAGCATTGTACGGCGTAAGAGATCCTTCCCTCGCCCCTGCGCCTCTTTTCCGTCCGGCCTGGCGGCGCGGAGTGCGCGAATACGTGCGAGACAATAGCGGCCGAGGATGGGGGCATGCAGTTGAAAGTGTATTAGTTATTTAAAAAGTACTTCGCGTTGGCACAAACGCACGGGGCCGAGATACAGGCGGCGGCGGCCCTCTAGGAAGGCCCCGGGCGCGCGCGCCACCCCCGCCGTCCCGCACGCTGGCGCCCAGAAACCGATAGCGGATCCCAGCTGTCACAGGCAGTCGCGAGGTTTTTGGGAGGGGACCGCGGGCGGCGGAGCGGAGGGCCCGTAGCCAGCGATCCCTTCTCCCCTCAGCCCCTCACGCGCCGCCCCGCCACGCCCCGCCACCCGCCACGCCCCACCCCGCCGCCGCCGCCGCCAGCCCGTCCGGGTCCCGCTCGTCTCTTCTTTTCGAGCTGTTTGATTTCAAAGGGCACGCGGGCTCCCGAACTGAACATTTCAGATCTGAGTGAGGGTCACACATACACACAGCGGAGTGCCCCCACCGCCGCCGTCGCCACTCCCCCGCCCCCGCCCCCGCCCCGGTACCCGTATATTACCGCCTCTAGCTCTAGACAAAGACAGAAGCGAGCTTCCACACACACACACGCGCGCGCACAGCCTCTCTCAGCTTCCGAGCGAGCGCAGGACCCACAGATAGACCGGCAGCCTGCCGTTGTATAAGGGTTAAGAGAGAGGGTAAGTGTCCGAAATATGAGAGAGGGCCGGCTGCCCGCCCCCCGCCAGCCCTGCTCTCCGTGATTAGCCTAATGCTGGTGGCGGGAGCGGCCGGGGGCGGCGGCTCACGGACTGTATTCTGCTCGTCGTGTTTGATTTGAGCCGGCTGGGGACACACGAGCGGCCCACACACAGCCTCGCCCGCCTCGCCGGCCCGCCCGCCTCGCCGGCCCGCCCGCCCGCCCGCCCGCCCGCCCGCCCGCCCGCCCGCCCGCCCGCCCGCGTTGGCGGCGGCTGCGACGCCCGCAGAAGCAGGCGAAGGAGACGCCGCCGGCGCGGCGTTGCGGATTTCGCCCCCGCCCCCGCCCCCGCCCCCGCCCCCGCCTACGCCCTTCGCCTACGCCTTCGACTCTCTGAGCGATTGCTCCGCTGCTCTGTGAGGCTGCATCCTGCCTCTGCCCTCCGGCCGCCTTCTCTTCGCCTGCCTCTTCCTTCTGCCACGCACGTGGAAGGGACTGGTCAGAGAGGTGGTCGAACAGAAATGTTCATTGCGTGACTTCAAAGTGCATTGCAGAGGACGATGTTGTCCTGAATTCTTCAAGGACATTGTTTGTATGGCTTGGTGCAAGAACGGCCAATGTGAGATTTAGTGATTTTCGGTTTGCATGACCAATCCGTGCTTAAAAGTCCCTTCTTTCACTGCAAGAGGGGCCAAATACAAAAAACGATCCTGTGTCCTAATGTCACATTGATTTACGTTGGCCTACGATTGTTTTGTCATTTCGATGGTGTAAGAAAACTAGCCGTTCTGTAAAACTTTGAATACTGATATTGGTTCTTCTTGCACGAAGCCAAAGATTTCTACATTTTATCATAAAATCTCCTTAATTATTAAGATAAACAGATCTGTTCAAATTATTAGACTCCCAATAAAAAATAGATGTTCTAGTTTTGTGATATAATACCGGACTTTCAAAGAACTGAAATTCAAGCTTAAGAATGAACTTGGCTTCCGCCTTTTAATTACATAACCTTTCTGAAGAGAAATTGTTCTAATTAACAATATATAGGAGTAATATAGCAATTTCTTGCAAATGGCAACTGAGTATTATAGTCCATTGCTTTGTTTATGACAAAACAATGTGACATAGTGATATTTGTTTGCTTTTTAAGAAGAATGGCATTCAACAACTTGGTGTGTTGTAGTGGATCAGTATCAGATTCAAAAATAAATTTGTACACATAAGCTCTCCCCTCGAGGCATCAGAAAACTTAGAAGTTTAGCTCTGAATAACAGAAAAGCTACATTTACAGATTTAATTACGAAGAACATTTATTCCTCCAGAAATTGTGAGAAGAATTCTCAGTAAAGAGAGCATAAAATGATGACACCCGAGAAAAAAAATACACCTGCGATGGGAAAGAAAGGCATCGAATGGGCGCATGGCCTGAAGCCTGGACGTGTGAAGACTGGAAAAAAAGCCTGTTTTAATGATGGATCGTATTTCACTCTATCCAGATATGTTCTACTTCGCTCGAACGAGGCGCTCAAATCGGTACAACAAAGTGTTAAGCATCCAACAACGATTGTGGTGAAGGCCTAATGTCGTCCATGGGAGACACTATATAATAGAGGCAACGATGAAACAAGACCAGTGCTTAACGACGTCTCGTACGTGTTTATGCACGGCGCGCGCCCCTGCCACAATGCTAAAACTCGCAAAACGTTCCTCACGGAGAATGTAAGTGTACTTTCTTGGCCGGGGAACGGCACCGACATGAACTCCTTAGAAGGTCCCTGGTGCTTCATGGATTTCATTCATTTAGACCATTTCAAATAGCTGAAATGGAATATTTCAGTCAAACCTTTAATCATTATTGAAGTAATCAATACGTCGTGGTACCCCGGCATCTATTTGCAGCTCAGGTGCAGTAAGATTGTGAAAAGCGTGCCAAAAAATTATATTGAAGAAATACTATTTTCTATTGTTCTTCAAACAATAAATTAGCACGTAGTGTATTATATAAGATCTATTTTATTTAAATGTATATATTATTTATTGAATCTGAGAAATTTCGATCATTATAAATGCGGAAGATAGTTCAATTTAACTAATTTGGCGTGGATATATACACCCTTCTATTGTTGCTTGATAAATTAAAATTTGTTGAAAACTAAATACTCTGACCACCAATTTAAACATATCCATGCATGTTAATGAAGATAATTTTGGTATTGGACATAGTATACTTTCTCCAACGTGTGAAAATGAGTCAGTAATTAAAATAGTATTCGTGATTATTCTCCATCAGATAACCAGAGTATATGAGGAAACATTAGTTCAGCTTTAAGTTATTGGTTTTTGCCGACTATGAAAATTAATATTTATTTTCAATTTTCAAAGATCAAAATACTCTTATTTGAAGAAAATTACTTAGTGTGAAACGTAGTGAGTTTTACTTTCAAATTTAATTTTCGTTTCCTAACCTTTTTAATGCTTGCTCTTTATGTGAAAAATCACTTTGATTTTGGATAAGAATGATGCATAACAACAATGTAACTGCACTCACCGTTCAATATATAGCTAAATTTATGAGACATTTTTATAAAAGTATTGTAAGTATGATTTTAAGAAATTGCTTTTGTCGCTTAATGCAAAATATGGATCAAGGAATTTTGTGCTTGACCCCCTTCGATATTGTTTTAAAACGTCAATGCTTTTTTTATGTTGTTATCATGTCGAATGAAACCTTTTCCCGACATTCAAGAAAGTAAATGATTTCATGTGGAATGTTTTTCTTTGTAAATTGTGTAAGACACAATGTAACATACTTCAGTTTTATTCTTTCTTTACAAAATAAAAATCCAGCTACGTCAAAAATGTGAAAATCCCTTGCATCGCATTTCTCCGACGTATCTCATGCAGATCAGTCGCTTTTGATTCATAGACAGAATGGGTAAACAACAAAGGACGCGCCGAACGGTGCCAAGGATGTCCTCTACCTGCGTGGCCTCCTGCTTCACCAGCGACGGGCCATCACCCTGAAATAGAATCAGAAATGAACTCTCGCGAAGCAATGTTGAATACAGTCTAAAAAGTTTTTTCTTTCTGCTTTATTTATGTTTTTTTTCTATTTTTATCCACCTATTGATTTGATTAAAGTCCTTGGTATTTTTTCATTTGATTAAAACACTCTGAATTTTCTCGAAAAAGTATCTCACAACTTAATTGCTTAATTTAACCGTTAGATAAAAATGTTCTTTTCTATTATTATTCACCTATTGATTTGATTAAAATCCTTTGTATTTTTCCATTTTATTAAAACGAATTTGAATTTTCTCGAAAAGTATCTCACAACTTAATTGTTTAATTTAACCGTTAGATCAGAAACGTTACAAGTTATTTCCGTTTTTGGTTGTGGATTCTTTTGTATAACCACCAACGTTTGGAAACTTCTTGATTATTAGATTAATCCAGCTTTCAATTTAATGATACTTTCCTTAAGACTATTACAAACAAGCATTTCTAAATATATCTACATTTTTATGCGGGTTTCTTTTACCTAGGCCTATCACTTTACCAGATGTTGCCTGGCTCTTAATTTCCTGTGGGTGTTGTTATCAAATGCAAAGATAATATCCAGAAATATGAACATAGATTTCATTAACTTGTCATTTTAATTTTTTTTATCATTGCACATGCTGTGTTGCATTAGGAGTGGAGAACATAGGAACCTGTAGCAAGTTTTTCTTCATCGAATGACTAATGTAGCGTAAATATGTAAAGCTGTATTGACTGACCTTTCTTTTGCGACAGAGACTGTATGGTACTGAACCTTTAGAGCGTTTTAATAAATTGTGAGGAGAGAGCTGAAATTGGCAATTATACTTAAATGTATATTCAAGAAGAGAGGATACATTATCCAATTCCGACATTTCTCTTTAGCTGTATCTATTTCGAAGAAACCGAAAAGTAGTCAGAGGAGCTCTTAATGCTATTTGTAATAAATTACAAGAAACAATTCTTGTTCGTAAGGGAATTGTTTCTTCTAATAATGATTAGGGATTGTTGGTATTTTGTTCATATTTATAGTAAGAGAGATGTTCTGATTTGTGTTTGTAGTTTCAGTGATGACATTGAACTAGAAAGGTAGTGATAAGTGAGGTTGCTAATAATTTTTATTGAGAACATGCTATGTTAGTAAATATATACAGTCCAGTTTACAAATTAAAAATATGATGTTATAATAAAACCGAATGCTATTGATAATTTTAAATGCATCCATTGTGTATCTGCAGTATATAGTGTCTTTAAGAAATGTTTATTGATGTTTGTGCAAGAAACACTACCGACCGAGAAAGATCTTCAGAATCAGAGCACGCTCATGGCGGCCCATAAGGCTTATAGAAAATAAAATAGAATATTTATTATGGTTCTTAGAAGTACATGTATTTCCAGTGGTAGCGTTTTCCGAAAGCTATTACTAAAAATACACCAAACAATCAATCAAATAAATATAATATTTACATTCCTACTTAATGCAATTTCTCAATTTTACAATTTAACTGTTTTCTTCGCCGAATTTTCGAAATATGATCCATCCGCGCTGCGTAGTCTGCTTCGATAATGTTGCCCGCACTCCCGCCCATGGACTATCGCCTCTTATTGATTTGCGTAACGCATAAAATTGCGATTTCTCTCTGCATTTTACCAAAGGTTTCCCTGAGATAAATTCAGAATTAGGGCGTCCTCTCCTAACAAATTTTGCCGGTCGGTTTTTGGTGCGCCGTGCGGCCAGTTGTGTCGCCGGGGGGAGAGGGGCGCAGGGCGTGTGGCGAGAAGGAGGGGGAGGGGTCTCCGACGCCGCGCGGTGGCCCGCAGCCCGCAGCTTCCTTCCCGAAATTATAAAATTCGCATGAAGTGCGCCTTTCCGCGAAATGAGCTTGCTGCGCTCAATTTCCTGCCGCCGCCCACATTTTAATTTCTCGTGCTTCGCAACGCGTTTCTGCTGATATTAGAGATGTTCGCATTAAATGCATTAGCCTGCGTATTTGGCAGAAACAAGACTTGTAAAAGCATTAAAATTGCATAGTGAACTGTATCTAATTTTAATCTTTAACCCAAAATACATTAAAAACTTCAAAGTAATATTTTACCAAATTAATAATTATATTAAAGATTTCCTAGTTATAAAGGAACCGGAAAGGTTTTTTAAATGGTCATTAAAATTGTATCCCGAGATCTTTTATCTTTTTTCCTCCTGTGTACAAGAAAATACTTAAAGATACGAGGGGCGCCGCGGCGGGAGGGTCGTATCATTAGTGGGGCAGATTAAGACAGGATGGTAGTCGACGTTAAGGAATACACTATATAAAGGGTTAAGGGCTTTATGTGAGGAGGGATAGGGCTGAGTTTATTAGCCGATGCCGCAGCAGCCAGCGCCTCGGCGTCGGGGGCGGCGGGTGGGAGGGGACGAGGTGGGGAGGACGGGAGGGGGAGGAACGTTCAGCGGGGACTCGAGTCTTATCGCAAAGCGACCGCCGAGCTCCGAGACGAAAACGGCCGACCAATTCCTTAAAGATGGGATTATTATACGCCGCGTAGCGGGCAACGGGGGCTTCCGCTAAGTCGGGGCGCGCGCCACCCGCCGCCCCCCGCCCCCGCCCCCGCCCTCGCCAGCCAGCCATCGCCCGCGCCGCGCCGCGCTTCTTTGCCTAAACCGCCGGGCTGGGAGAGGCAGGGAACGCCACTCGAAGGGGGAGGCGCGCGGCGGCTGCCGTCCTACGTTGCTGCTAACTTCCGCGTTTCCCGCCCGCTTCCCTCCCCGCAGCGCGCGGTGACGCCTTCCTCCGTTCCTCGTGCCCTGTTTCCTCCTACCTTCCTCCTCTCGCTAAACTATGTCTCCCTCCGCAGATTTCTGTTTCTTCTTTTTGTGTACCTGCCGGCCGCAAACATCCAACACAATTTCTAGTCTCTCGTACAAAATCTGTCATTTCAATGTATCAAGTCCATCCTTGTGGAACTCCTCGTCTCCCACCGTCTGCATTTGGACCTTGTCTCCCACAGAGCTTGGGCTTTCTCTGATTACTTCTTATTTTTTCTAACTTTGCCATTCCCACCAACATTGTCTTCCCGTTCTTCTTTCCCTCATGCCTCCTCCTTCCGACTCCAGCCCAGTCAGTCCTCTCGGAACCGCCCCACAAAATCAGTGCCGCACACGTCCCTAGTGCCCGTTGATCATCGCGTGCGCCGTCAACCTCTTTCCACTTGGCCCCTCTCTCCCCCACTTCCGACTCCGGCACCGGCGACGCAGCTACTCGTCGCCGCCTCCCATCCCAGCAGCAGCAGCAGCCGCCGCCGGGAATCGATTGCCGCTAATGGCACAGCAGGAATTTGTATTAATGCACTCGCACGTATCCATATGCATGACTTCTCGGCGGATCGCGCGCCGCCCGCCCCGCCCCGCCCCGCCCCGCCCCGCCCCGCCCCGCCCCGCCCCGCCCCGCCCGCCCGCCCCGCCCCGCCCCGCTCCGCGCCGGGCCGACCCAGTGCTGCTGCGACGCGGCGCGGCGCCGAGCGGAGCAGATTAAATGCAAGGGCGGGGTCGCGGCGCGCGCATGTTTGATAAAGATACACGCGGCGGCGGCGGCGGCCGGCGTCGGAGGCGGGGGCGGGGGCGGGAGCGGGAGCGAGAGGCGCGCGAGTCGTAATAACCCCCGCGGCCGAGGAGCAAGCGGGGCCGCCGCCGCCGCAGAGAGGAGAGATTAAAAGATTGGAAGATGGGGTCGGCCTCTCGCGCGCGGCCGTCGCTGAACGCAAATGAAATACGGTTATGCTTAGGGATTGCGCGCGCATTCTTCGTGTGGATTTAAGGGACTGCGGGGGCGGAGGCTTCAAGAGCGTTCGCCGCCATGATAAGTGGATTCGGCGCGGGATTCTTTATGGGAGCGCTCCCTGTTATTTTTTCTGGATTGCCCCCGACGCGACGCCCGCGCGCTTTTTGCGTCGGGGTCTTCGTCGTGTGCGTGGGGGTTCTTTTGGTTCTTGCTTTGTCGCCCTGGAGGCGGCCCGAGTGTTACACCAGTGAGCGGAGAACTCTTTCTTTCATATACCTTTTCAGATCCATGTACACACTTTATTTGCATCTTCTTCTTGTAGTGTTTCTGAGATATTTGTGGGACATAGATCTTCTCTTCAATCGCAAGGTTGCATTATTCTTCATTTTTAGCTAGGGAGTCATGTCTCGTCAATTTTATTGGTATTGGTCAACCTCTTATATTATTTTAAAAACATTGTTTAAAAACATTGCGGCTATATTAGTTTAAAAACATTGTTTAAGATAACTTGGATAATTTGAAAATGTAGTTAATAAAACGTTAATTTTTCACACAAAAACAAAACACTCGCATAGATATAAAAATAGTAGTGGTTGCCTTCCTCAATGGATTAGATATAATTTTGCAGATTCGGCAGTGTCACCTTTGTTTATGCCAATTATATTTTGTATAGTGAATTGTTGTCAATTGTCAGTATTATTTAAGGTGTATCTTCGCATTGCAAAGTGTTGGCGCATTGCGCGTTATAATTCCACTGGATGTTCTACAATGTTCGATTCCACTACGCTGATATTTGCAGAGCAGAAGCGAACGCGATGTCCGCGGCGCACACCTTCCCAGCGCCCTCGCGTGCGGTCCTCGGCACGTGGAGCGGGCGCCGCGCGTTGCGCGGGCGGCGTGTCACCACTCGCGCGCGCGCTCGACACGCCCTCTCGCGGCGACGCGTTCCGCCCTATCTATACTAAGGCCCCGCATCTCATGCGGCGCGCCCTCTCCGGCCGCCACGCCCCCCCCCCGCCCGCCACCGCCGCCTCGACCCCGTCGCGGACGCCGGCGGACACGCGCGCGGGGGGAGAAGGGAGCGTTTAAAAATGTGTAAACTCGGTGAATTTTTTAACTAGCGAGAAAAAAACGGGCGACCTCCCGCCTTAAATCATTGTCCAGCGGCTATGACGCGCCGCCGCGCCGTCGGTGTTTGCCCAGCGCACATCTTGCCTATAAATCCGCCCCTTGCCTCCGCCTCCGCCTGCCCGCCCGTCCGTCCGAGCGGCCTGCCACCGCCCCCTCCCCCCGGCGCACGCCTTGTGTCGCAGCGCGCGCCGCCCGCTGTAAACCTGACTTTGCCAAATATACGCGGCCGCCCCGCGCAGGGGTGCCACCGCCGCCGCCGCCGAGCTGCTTGCGTCTTCAGGGGGCGGTGGGAGTGGTTGCGAAGACGTCGTGGCAGAGGTCACTCGGAAAATGACCGACCGGTCAGAATTCATAAGTAAGCTTTTTTTTATTGAAGTTATAATTTCCTTGGATCACGATTTTACTTTAAGGATTTCTTTGGGTTGCTTATTACTTTTCAATGAAATCCTTATGTTTAGATACTAATTTATTGATAAAAGAATCAAAACCTCTTTCAAATAATGAGTGTCAAATAATATATTGAGGCCGAGTTTCGTCAATAAACAAGTACTTTTTGTTGGTTCTTATTTTTCTTTCCTTTTTGCAGTCCGTTCGTGGCTCCGTTCATATTTTGTCAGATTTCCTCAGCTTGTCGTGATCCTGTCACCAGGCGCCTTATTCAATAAGTCCAACAACCGACTTGGGCTTTATTTCTAATTGTCTGTCATTTTGATTTACCACGTCACTTTTTTTTCGCCCTTTCCTCCTCATTTCTATGAACAAGTTTTCCGCGGCGACCCTCCGGTCCTTCGTCTTTTTTCTCGTTCTTTACTATCAGGCGCTGGCCATCCCTGGCTTACATTGTATTACCGTATGTACATGACGGAAAAAATAAAGCTTTTTTTTCACGCAACGAGTCCTGTCGTAGGTCATTTTTTTTCGATGAGTTGGCAACAGTTGTTTTTATCTTTTGAAACCAGACGTGCCAGGCAGGCATGCATGTAATTTCTCCTTATTTTATAGTGTAACAGCATCAGTGCCACCAACATAGTAAATACTTGATGGTCACCGCGGAGTTGATAAGGGCAGCGCCACAAGCAGTCCCCGCCGGCGTCCGAGGGCGGAGCGCGGAGGAGGAGGAGGACGAGAGGAGGAAGGAGGGAGGGAGGGGAAGAGAGAGGGCCAACGCATGCGGGCGGGCGGAAGGGTGGCGGCGGCGGAGACCGCTCGCCCGCCCGCGCGCGCGCGTCGGCCGAGCGAGCGAGTGTGCACCGGGGGGTGGGGAGGGGAGGGGAGCGAAAGAGAGGGGCGGGTTTTCGACAAGTCTCCCTCCGAGTCGCCGCGAGGGCCGGCGCGGGGGTTGGCCCACGCCCCCGGAAGGGTTGCCCGCGCGCCCGTCTCTCTTTCGGCGCCGAGGGAAGAGCAGGACGGCGCGGTATCGTCGCTGGAGGTGTCTGGCTTAACGTGGAAATAGGGAGAGTTTTGCGTCGGTGAATGTCGGTGAATGAGTGATGTAGGCTAGAAGGTTTTTTTAAAATATTTTCTTCGAATTTTGCACATTTTTTATCAACTAAAAAAATTAGTAGACATTGTAAGGAACAGTCTATATGGAGAAATTATAAGGTATATAATCGGTGTTGAATATTTATAAAAGGTATGTGTTGTGTAAATTGTATGTTTTACAAACATTTTCCATTATTAATACCCATTATATTACATTTGCCTTTATACTCAGTGTAACATTTTTCTTTTCTTGTGTACTCTGTTCAGTTTTTAGCGGTGTTTGTTAGCTTGAGTTATATTTTTTCCATATAAATGTATATTACACAACGGTGAATAGCGCTGACAATGTATTTAATTTTCAAGAGAAATGAAGGTAAAGAGTTTAATGACTTGTCGTTTTTCAGTCGTTTAGTTAAAAATTCTTTCAATAACCACCCAAATGGATTTTCGTGTAAATTTATGGAGTAAGAACTCATTAGAGATCGAATAATGCAAAAGAAAAAATTATATCACCGGTACAAGAGTATTATGGATGACACTTTACCGTTACGTAACATATCAATACTTATAATTGAAGTATTCAACTATTGAGAAATCAATAATTGAACTATTACTCTCAATATCGTTCGGAGACTTTTCTGCACAATGATGAACCCCTGTTTGTGAACGAAGTGGAGAAACGAGTGGGAGCTTTAGACACATTTCCCCGAGAGGATTTTCACCTCCTTTGATTGTGTGCGGGCAGCGCGGGGGCGTGCCCCAAGGCTCGTTTCCATCCCGCTTCGAGGGTCGGCGCGGCGCGGCCCGGCCCGGCCGCGGGGGCACGGCCACAACGCCGCGCCGTTAATTTATTTATTCATTAATTAATCTCTTTCCTTGGGCGGGCCTAGATTGGCTCGCATCCGCCTTCGCTCGCTCCGCCCCCGCCCCCGCCCCGCCCTTCCTGCTCTGCTCCCCGTCCTCTCCACCTCTCCTTCTCGCACCGTACCCGCCATCTCCTCGCCCTCTCTTCTCCCCCTCACGCCTGTCGCCGCTACGAATATCCTCCTCGCCCGTTATTCTACGCCGAAGTATTGAGGCGACTCGCTGCTTATTTCCTCTGCTCTGACCTGTGTTCCTTGGCTGCAACCCGCCCTACACAACACGACTCGCCCGACCCGACCCTACCCGATGTGACTGGACGCAACGCTGTTCCCTCGCAGCTGACCAGATCGGACTCCACCGTACCCGCTTCTCGCCCACCCACCCTCGTCCCTGGACTGTCGGCGGCTCGCCTTTGGCCCTCGGTCGTCCTGTTGCAGTTTCCGTCGCCCGCGCCCGTTCGCTCCCAGAGACATCGCCGCCGCCTTCCCCGGCCGTAAAGTTAGCGGCGGCGATGAAGGCGCCGGCCCTGTTTTTAAGGGCGCGCCCTCTCGTCCCTGCGGAGCGCCGCAAAGCCCTGCCCGCCCTTCTTTGGACCCGCGCGGCGCGGCGCCCGACCTCCCACCTGCGCGGATTAGATGGACCTCCCACCTGCCCACCAACAGTGGGGCGAAAGGCCGCCAAACACGCGCATTCGGCATTTGCCAGCAAGCGGCTATATAAACATGAAGTAGTTTGTTACTTATTTAACCCATTAATGCCCAGCGTGTGATATACCATACGCTAATTTCTGGTCAACTCAATTTTGCTTCTTTTGCAATTCTTTGTGAATGTTAGTTCTTCAGTAAATGTTCACATCCTAAACGAAACATACAAGCGAGTTTTTTCATTAATGCCCAGCGTGTGATATACCATACGCTAATTTCTGGTCAACTCAATTTTGCTTCTTTTGCAATTCTTTGTGAATGTTAGTTCTTCAGTAAATGTTCACATCCTAAACGAAACATACAAGCGAGTTTTTTCATTAATGCCCAGCGTGTGATATACCATACGCTAATTTCTGGTCAACTCAATTTTGCTTCTTTTGCAATTCTTTGTGAATGTTAGTTCTTCAGTAAATGTTCACATCCTAAACGAAACATACAAGCGAGTTTTTTCATTAATGCCCAGCGTGTGATATACCATACGCTAATTTCTGGTCAACTCAATTTTGCTTCTTTTGCAATTCTTTGTGAATTTTAGTTCTTCAATAAACGTACACATCCTAAACGAAACATACAAGCGAGTTTTTTCATTCTTGAATGCCAGATGTCGATTTAACCGTCATCCCTAAGACATTGTACATTCCTGGCCAGGGAGTACACACGATTTGGGTCGGTTCGAATCTTCATCTAAAACCGTGCTTAGCTGCTATAAGCCTGTGGTTAAGTCGGAGGGAGAGGCCGATGTAAAACAAACGGTGGTTGGTCCGCATCGAAGTTGGGTTAATGTTATGTCATATATGTGCGAAACCAACAGAAAGAGTGACGTGTATCAATAAAATAAACCAACCTGCAATGAATGGTTTATTATTGAATGTTTCTGATTGTAATTAATGGTTTCTTTCATGGTGTAAGATGTCCGTAGATTTCAGTTTCCTTTTAAAGTTCCAAGTGACGTGTTAAAAAGGTTCTGCTCCCTTTTGTTCATTTTTTCTTTTCAGAAATTTAATGTTTCATACTTACGCATTTCTATCATGTTTTTCTACAATGAGTTTTTTTATTTTTTTCTATAAAGATTGCTTGCATATTTTCTATAAAGATTGCTTTGTGCAGGCAACAAGATAGTATTGAATAGGATGGTTATATTATCGTATATTTAAATCATTGAAAGTTGTTTCAACGAGAATGTCACTACTGGACCACTATTTTAAGACGTTAGTGTAGGCAGAAACCCAATTCAGAGGTGTTTCATTTAGATTTTTTTACATTACATATTTTTTCATCGATTTACAATTTTCAGATAATAGCTTTAAATATCTGCAACGTCTAAAACTTGCACAATACACAAGAGCTCAGTAATTCGGAGGAAATAATCTGGGCCATCGAGAATTCCCTTCCAATTCTGGCCAAAAAAGTACATGAAATGAATACTGTGTATATGTACACTTTTATGTAAAAATGTCAATACGAATTAATAATTTTAATTAAACTATTTGTTGCAGAAAATTGTATAATATCTAGATAAGATAATTCAGTATATATTTTAAACATTTTTACAGTATAAATACAATTGTATATAAATTTTACAATTGTATAAGCATGTAACATGGGTCTTAGAGTAAAGTCCCAGAAACCGCACAATGGACATCTCAACGTTTTTTTCCTTTCAGAGTGATTTTCACGTGTCTAATTAAATTCAATTTTGTTCGAGAATTTACGAGAACAATAGGTGCATTCAACCACCCTAGTCCATTAATTAGTTTATTCATCCGTTCCATTTCTGTAACCACCAGAGTGAATAATATACGGTTTCAGCAAGATTTTAACGTTGAAGACGTCTACCTTTTTATTAATTAATTTCGAAAATATGGACCATTTGGTAATCCGGAAAGGGTTCGGTCCCAATAAATCCGGATTATCGACCTTCTACTGTATTCCTTATTAATGATCTGTACCTTTGTTTAGGAGTTTTTTCTTTCAAAACTCTCCTAAAAATACGTTTTATAATTCGAATATAAATTTGATTTTCGTAAAATATGTAGTTTATTCTCTGATATTAAAAAGTTCCTGTTCTGTATTTTTAACTAGCAGATTTTTGGTAACATGGTTTCTGGAGAATGTTTGATACGGTCATTTTCAAATATACTTTGTCCTTATCTTGCAAATTGCTCTCGGTCTGAACTCTGACAGAATAATTATTCTTGTTTTCGAGTTACATTTTTTAGTTATTTGCAATTTTCATTAATTGCGTAGAGAATAAGGTAAAGTTAACACTATAATTGTAAGCGAAAAACACTCTTTGTTGTACTCTTTATTTGTTGATTTTTTTCACATCATTTAAATAGAAAAGTTATCTGTTATATAAGAGTTAATTTTGCATATTCTCTGACCCCTTGGGAAAGTTCGTAATAACGTGGACAGGGGCTGATGAGAATATTCACACGTTGAAATTAGTTAAAGCTAACTTGCGTTGCGATTCGTTCGTTGCGTGTAGCACTATTTCAAGCAAAACGACAAAAAGGTAAAGTTTGATTTTCGTTCGAATCTAGCAAATGTTCTTTGTTCAAGTGTTTAGTATCACAAAGTTCAGTACCTCTAGCCATGAGGTCACAAATAGCTGCCATGACTTACGCGTGGGTTCCAATACTGTTTGGAGATGTTTGATTTTACTATTCCCCACATTATTTTCTCCGCCATTTCCCCTTCCAATCCCTCGCATGTGCTTGGCCGATCCCCTCCCCCGGCCCGCGCGAGCCGCCTCGCGCCTCGATCTCTCCATCACCCCCTCCCCTCCCGCTCGCAGCTTCTCAATAAATGAAGACGCAGAACCGCCGGCGCTGTATATATTCGGAAGGAGGCGGCGGGGGAAGGGAGCGGCGAGCGAACGACGCCCGGCGGGGTGGGGGCGGGGGCGGGGCGAGCAAGGAGGGAGCGAAGGGGTTTACCTCCTGTTCCTCCCTCTTTCGACGGAACCACCAATTAGTCGAACAATACCACGCCCGCCGCCGGCTCCCCGCGCGCCCCGCCCGCCCTCGCCGCCGCTTTCCTCATTGTAAATTATAGACACCTACACACGCCCGGCCCCGCCCCCCCCCGCTCACCGCCCCCGCAGCCGCCACCGCCGCCGCGGCGGCGCGGTATCTAGCCGGCAGCTTTTCAAAGTTAACCCCCTCCCCTCCCCTGCCCCCACCAGCCCACCTCTTCCCCTTCCCGCGGAGCCTCTTCATCCTGCCGCTTTTTTCGCCTTGATGAATCATTAAATATAGAAGCTGCAATAAGGTTCATTCGGGGCGGGACAGTCGCGGCGCCGCCACAATGGCCCTTCCGCGCCCCGCCCGGCCCTCCGGCCCTTGGCCCTTGGCGCGCGCCGGTCTCAAGGCACACGTGCGTGGGCGCGCCTGGAGTGCATGCGCCGTGTGACTGAAGAGGCCACGTTTGCTCTGAGCGTGTGTGCGTTTTCCCCTCTCTCGTCTTGCGATCTGTGCATTTCGAGATGTGGAGAGACCGCCTTCTTGTCGAAGCAGTAACGTTCCGGATTGGCTGAAATAATTTGTTCTAGCAATATGATTTTCAAGTGAAGTATGTAAAGTTGTCCGCGGGTCCTAGTGAATATGAGAATTGGATGTCAAGATGTTTCCATTTCGTTCACAAACAAATATCGGAAATATTCTAGAGGTCCGGAAGTTGAAAACAAAAATAGTTTTAAACCGAATGTGCAATGAGTTTGAATAAATATTTTGCACTTAATAACTTACTTCATATTATGATCTGATTTACTACATGGTCACGTTCAATGACGTATCTTAAGAAGAATAGTAGTTATAAATTAATAGCAAATAGTCCAAAGATAATAATTATCTACTAATAGGACGGGAACATCACTTCCTCCAAACGTAAGGAAATTCAGAAAATGTAATTTGCGTATAAAAAGCAGGGAATATTTAGAAAATAGAATGATTCAAACGGTTATATTATTTTTTATTACTTCTTTATATAACATTGTTATTACTTTCTTTTCGGACAATTTTTGTTACGCAAATTTTTTAATTTTTACTTTTCACGGCGAAAAGAGAGCTGAGCGTAAGAGACAATCAATTCTGACTTTTATTTAATATTTTCTGTAAAAGAAATACAGTCTACAAATTTGATCAGGGAAAAATAAAACTAAATTTACTGTGAATCTGAAAAATGCAAGGATTTTTTTTTCTCTCTCAAGAAAAAGGGTGACCGTCCAGATGGTGGTGGAAGTCTAAAGGAAAAGTAAGCAAATACCAAACTGCAATTCTGTCTTTACATATAAACTATATGCATGGCCGTGCAGTGAAAGATCTCGAGGCAATTATGGTTGAGAATATTGTTTAAGGATTTCAATGTATCCTTTGCGAGCAATGCGATGCATCTAAAATGCCTGTATGGTTCTGCATTGCTCCCAAGAAAACCTGTGAGGACGGGCCGTGGGCCGCGACGCACGCCCGACTTGCCCTGTGCAGTGCAGCCAACCCTCTGAGGCTTGTGCGCCACCCAAGGCGGAAGCCGCCGGCGCCAGCGCCATCGCCGGTCGTTAGAAGAAACACAATTAGGCGCGAGGACGCCGGCGCGGTGGCGCGCGATGTGATGTATTCGTGGTGTCGTCCCGGTCCGCTCTCCCCCGACCCCTGCCGCACCCTCGCCTCCCCCGCCCCGCCCCGCACCCAACGCCCCCGCCGCCGCCGCTTCTTAGCAAAGTGCGCCCGAAGTTTGGCGCATAAAGCACAGGTGGCGCGCTCAGCGGCGAAATTTATAGCGAGCCCCTGACTGCAGGCTTGTGTTCCGAAGCCTAGCTTGCAAGATTATATGGGAGGCGAAACTAGCAGGCGAAGATTTTACTCCCTTATCCTCTTCCATCAAGGCGGCGGCGTGGCCGATTTGCATGGCGCCGGTTGACGCCGCGGCGGGCGGCGGCGGCGGCGGCGGCGGCGGGGGCGGGGAGATGCGCCATTGATGACCCCGAGAGCGACGCGGTGGGCGTCTCAAATTGGTTAGCCCAATCTCCGCAAGAAATCTTAAATGACGATGATGCAGTTAAATATATCCCCGTTTTGTCACTTCTGTGACCTGAGTGTTCGTCGTTGTTATTTACGTGACTGCACGATGACGTGTCAAGCCAACATAGAAGCAAATGCGATGTTGTAAAATGCATTTTAGTTCAGTCTTTCGAATCCCACTACCATTTCCAGAGGATGCTATCATGCCCTTCTGTTATGTTTAAATTATGAATCGTATCATTTGAATGCGAAATAAATAATAATTTATTTTATTTAAAGAAAGACATGTATTGTAGACACCTAATATTTGTTTTAACCCATGTAGAAATGAAAATGCTAATTCTTCGTACTTATTTTGTAATATTTGTATATAAGATTTAACTTAATACGAAATAAAATAAGAATTGCATCTGGCTAGTTTTCTCATGATCATCGATGTGATGTTATCCCTAGTCCTCTCTTGGAGTCTCTTGGTTGACGACTTGTAAAACGCCCTCTAAAATGTTCGCTGATTCAGCGCTGCGGTCCGTTTCCTATCACGGTGAGTCGATGTCTCTCCCTTCGATATGTCCAACCCGACGAAATGTTCCATACAGTATTACAGCTGCTAATAAACGTTTCGATCAATTATCCCTCCGATATCATCTTTACAACCATTGGACAGCGTATCCTCTACCACTTACCGTAAACGTTATCGCTTACGAATGCATGTTTTGAGTATGATGATACTGCAGGATTTTGATTCTACGTGATGAGAACTGATTAATACACCGCTTATTACGATTCAGGTGAAAGAGGCTTATAAAAGTATATTTAAGTCAGTAAATCAAGTGAATCAAACCCCTTAACAGTGCTTGCATTGTGGGAGAAACGGAAATTATTTAATAGAAAAATATTATTCAAGAAATGAACAGATTCTATCTTACACACAGTCTTCCCATATTGAGCAAACCAGCGTATGTATGTACGATTAAAAAAATTAATAAACTTTTCCAGGCCCTGTATTATATTTACTCGCATAATTCAAAGTAAAGCATTACGTTTATCTATGAAGCTGGAGTAAGAAGTATCAGAACTTTGTTTATATGTATGTGACTCAGAATTTCTACTATCTTCATCTTGCACAATACTTCCGCAGCTGTTCGTAGATCATATCCCATAGCAGTCAGCATTCGCCCTTGCAACGGTGACTTCCTGCAGTGCTTTGTCCGTCACCTCCGGGTCGTGCCCTGCGGCAGCGAGCGGCGAGAGGGCAACGGCAGCGCGCAGATATCGGTATCTTTTTATGCGCCAGGAATCAGAGCAACACCCGCGCCGCGCCGCCCTCGGCGGGTTTACGTGGCGTATATTTAAAAGTTTATGTTCTTTTGAGTCAACAGGGCGCGTCCGAGGGCGGCGGAGGTCCAGCCGCGGCGGCGGTCGCCGCGACCCGGAAAGCCTCCACCCGCGCCGCCGCCCCCTTTCCCCCCCCCGCGCGTGTATATTTTTATGTAGACAAATACCTGCATTTATGAGCCCACAATTTTTATTGTCCTCTAACTTCAGCACCCCTCTTTTCTCGCTTCCGGCCGTATCTAAAACAACGAGCGGGCCCCGTCTCTCACCCTCCCTCCCCCTAGCCCGACTGCACCCCCCTCGCCACTCACACTTCACACTCGCGGCAACCCACTGCCTCCCCGCCCGCCCCCTTGCCGCCCTATCTGTCCCCTTGCTACCCTGCCTGCCCCCTTGCCCGCCTCATCCGACCCCTTGTCGCCCTGCCCGTCCCCTTGCTGCCCCGCCCGCCCCATCCGCCCCGTCCGCCCCCTTGCCGCCCCGCCCACCCCCTTGGTCGCCCCTGGTCGCCGCGCCCGTTCTCTTCTGCGCCGCCCACCTGCCGGTGACGCTCTCGCGCACTTCATAAAGTTTAACCGCGGCTCGCCGGGTGAGGGGGGCGGGGCTGGCGAGATGGCGCGGAGTCAATAAGGATCGGTGACGCGGCGCGGCGGCCGCCGCTTATCCGCTCGCCCGCCGCTCGTAAAGCGCTCGCACGTGCGCGCGCGCGTGCCCGCACGTGCGTACGCCCACGGACCCGTGACGTGGCGCCGCCGCCGCCGCGGCGTTGATCGGAGGATAAATGCCGAACGCGTTTCCGATTCTGCCGCCGCCGCCGGTTACGACGGCTGTTGCGCGCCCCCGGCGGCCGCGCCGCGCGCCTCCCCGTGATAAAAAGCCGTCAAATAGCGCCGTTAAAAGCGCCACTCGCGGCCGCTCTCTGCGCCGCCGCTCGCCGCTCGGCCGGAGAATGAGTCAGTCACGTAATTGTAATTGTGCTCGTAAAATGCCTAGTTTATCTTCTTCAGGTTTTGTAATGTGCTTTCTGAAAAGTAAATATTAGTAAATTTACCACTACGTTTTTAACATTTAAAACAGGCTCTTCTTTTTTTTTTGTCTCTTTTCTTCCCTCTTTGAAACCATACGTTGTGTATTTCAGATACTGCGTTTATCTTGTGTGATTAGAGCAGCTTCTCAGAAGTATTCTTTTTTAAAAAAAGTGTAAGAGTGACAGAGGCTTAGTTGCAAAAGTTCCGTATACTCTACTAGTAACATCCGCCAGTTCTGTTGTGGTTCATTCATTCGCTGAAAGGTATAATCATTGTTGTAACGAGTACTTCAAGTAATCAAAAATTAGAATAGATGTGCCTTTGCGAAGTGCTCTGCTACGCATTTATAATTACTCGTTTATTGTGGTTCAACCTGTTGATTAATCATTGTACGTTACATATTGTAACGAAAAACCCCCTCTCACTTGTACTGATATCGATCACGCCCACTAAACAGGCGCCAATGCAACGAAAAAACCCCCCTTTCCTATTTACTAAACGCCCCTACGAACTGGGCACTAATGTAATGAAAATCTCCCCTCCTCAACTCCTATTGTTGATCACGAAAAACTTCCTTGCTGATCACCTGTAATATCTACAATGCACACCACTGTGCCCCCCCTTTTTACTATCCGGAGTTATTCCTGTTTACATAAATTATCAGGGCGGGCCGTGATTTGTTCTCTACAGAACACAAGCGCCACGCCAATGCAGGGACCAGGATCAGCTAGCTATGTGATAAAAACACCGGTTACGTAACATCAAAACGAGAACTCAAAATCTCGTTTGTTTATTTTCTTTTAACCAACAGAAACATTAATACCCTCATAAAAGAATCAATACCACACAACATCAACAAAACACGATATCATTAAAATCACAAAAATCAATAAACATATTATACCCAAATGTTATTACGAAATAATGAGCTCAATACTGTGGCCACACCCATTACATTGCAATCCCCCCAAAATGTTTCCAGTTTTGGCTTTGTAAACCATTTATTCTTCCCAAGAGCAAAGAAATCAAAGTCATTGACTTCACTGGAGTGTTGCAAAACAAAAAAAAAATATTCCACTTCCTTGCGTTGTTAACCAAGCGGCGACCAGGTCCACACACACACGATCTCACGCCGTCATGCGTAAGAACTCTGCTCCACTGCTGCCTGCTAGCGCCGAATTACCAGTGCCCCCCCAAATTGGCACTGACCACGGCGACGATATGCAAAGACGCGCTCGAGTCTGCTGCACCTCGGCACACCTCGTTCGGCGACACCCGCTTCGATTTTTCAATGGTCGAAGTAACACCAGTTCCAAACATTAGTGGAAAAACTTTCAAAATTCACAAAACTCAAAATTAGGATCGCGCGTGGCATAGCTTTATATATTACCACTAAAATAGTTCACATCACACGGCATACAGTTCCGCCACCTTGCGAATACAAGTCCGAAGGAGCAACACCTTCTCGAAATTTTATAAGTTCGCGTGTTAAAATAATATCACGAGTGACGCGGAGTACAACTCGCCACGAAGTTATTCACTCCTCTCACAGTTTATAATAGTTCACTAGTACGAGTCCAGAAGAGAACACTTCATCAAAAATTACAAATCCAAATTTTTTAAAATTATTCTTGCAACAAGCGACGCGGATTCTGCCTCTCGCTACCAAGCTATTCCCTCGTCTCTCTCCCATTGTTGTCCTAAAGCATTTATAGCTTTTTTCCGAACAAAACAATAGCGCCTCTACTGTCTTCTGCTTTATAACTTATAAAATAGTTTATTATTAATTTTCTAACACTTCCTGGATTGTCTTATTATATTGTAAAATTCCCAATTAAAATTTCGTATCCATTCCACTTCTTAGACATCACTTTTCTCGCTTCATTTTGTTAAAAGAATGCTTTTTCGTGCGTCTCATGCCTACAAACATCGCTCGTTTATTTCTCAATTAACTCATGTAACATAATGTTTATCTATTAATGTTCGGCGTCCTAAAATTGTGTCACCACGTTTATAATTTGGCCCGTATTCCACGGAATACTTTGGTATATGCCAAATCTCGGTAGACACACTAGTTTTCGTTTAATTTATTAATATATCCAAACTTTTCTGAAGGGACGTCACGACCATTGTTGTTTTAGTTCTGTAACATGTTAAAATCAATGTCATGATCACAAAACTCGCGATATTATGCGTTTCTGTGACCCGATTTAGCTGAAACAAACTTATTGTGTTCCTTATAATTTTGTGCGTTGACTAGTAACATGCAACCATTAATTAACCACGGCGTTCACATGCTCGCCTGAAATACTCGTTTTCTCTTAGATCACCTTCACTTGTTTTTTCTATATTCCGCTCTGGAAGTTTCTACATAAAGTTCTATACCCGGTTCATAAACCAATGGTCACTTCATGTTATCTACCTATTTCATTTGTAATAGATGGCTAAACTATTACAATATTGAATTGTAAAAATCATTAAGCTTTATCCTTAATGAATGATATGAAACAATTCGCATATCATCTTTAATTTTTACAGAAGAATTAATGTAAATGAAGGTCGTGAAGGTCGTAGACCAGTTCCGTTTATTGAAGTACTGTATTCGAACCAACTGCAAGAAGTATCTCACTACCTTAATATCTGCGCCCAAAGAACGTGGCCGTCAGACGTCAGAGCGTGGACTGTCTGAGGAAGAACCGGGGTGGCCCGAGGCAAGCGCCAGGGCGACAGGGCGGGTCCGCTCGAGAGGGAAGCTGGTCCTTCGCATTTGCATCGAGCGCTGCCTGCCCCCGAGCGCCCGCGCCCGCGTCCGCGTCCTCCGACCGCGCGTGCCGCTCGGCCGGCGCGGGCGGGCGCGGGCGGAGGTCACCAATAAAAGACGAGCGATGCCGCGTTCAGCGGCATTGTTGCCTTATTCATGGCAGCCGAGCTGCCAAGGGAGCCCGCAGCATCCGGACGGCGCGGCGCGGCGCGGCGCGGCGCGGCGCGGCGGCGGGACGCAACGGCCGGCCCCGGAAACAAGGCGGAGAAAGACTGATGCTTGTTCCATGCTTTATACAGCAGCCCCGGGTCGCGAGCGTGGGCGGCCGGAGCGACTTCTCCGTCGCCGGCCTCCCTCCCCTCCCCCCTCCCTCCCCACCCACCCCGCCCTGAACACTCGCCCGTGTTCTGTCCCCACTCTCTCCCGAATCGCCCGCCGACTCCACGGGCAACCCCTCCCTCGCAAGTCCTCATCGTCCGTCCACATCAACCAGCAGCTTCCACCCCCTCCTTCACCGTGCCCATTCTACTCCGTTGACGTGGCCATCGCTTCCCCTCGTCCCACCTGGCCCACCCGCCTGCCTCCCGCACGCCCTCTTTCTGCGTTATCGCCTCGGGCGACCCCGACAACTCGTTGCTTCCGCCGCTCCGGCCGCCGTCGCGTCGCGGGCGCGGGCGGGGCGGGGCGTGGGCGTGGGCGGGCGGGCGGGCGCGTGGGGAACCGTTCGCGAGGCGAGGCGAGGCCGAGCGCCGCTGAATTATCCACGCGCCGTTGCCATCCGCTGATTTTATTTATTGAGCACCGCCGCCGCGGCTTCTGACGGAGGAACGTGTGTCTCCGGCTGCTGGGGAGACGACGCGCTTCGATCGCCCGCGCCTCCTTGGGGCTGCGGCTGCCACCAACGATTTGCTGTTGTTTTCTTTTTAATCTTCGCGATTATATTTTGTTTTACGATTTTGCTTTGCCGGGGAGAGATTAATCCTTTGCTGGATTCGATACTATTTTATTTTTTCGATTAATTCTATACCTTTTTTTTGATGTTGAAAAAAATATTTTGCACTTTGTTGAGGACTCATTTTGCATATCCATATGAATATGCATGTATTCGACGTTCAATGAAAATAATAAAAATATTAAAATTACTTATATTGAGACCTGGTGGATACGTTTGTGTGCATCAGCTTTCTGCATGATTAACGATTATACTGAAGTGTCTTTCTCAAATTGTTATAAACCGGTACTTCAAAACATCTTCCTGAAATGCATATCCATTAAACAATAAACAGTATAATTACACCAAACGAAGTGTCTGCATTATTGTTCAGACAATTAGTCTCACCTACGACCGAAGGAAGACCATGTACACTGCAGTCACTAGGTCTGAAAGGGTTAACCCTTTGCACTCGTAAGCAACGAGCATAGCGCACCGCCTACATCTCGTACGGCATGTCAGAGATACCACGAGAATAATGGCTTCTAGGTCCTAGCAGCATGTAATGTGACACGTCCTACAACTCGCAGGGTATATCTCAGATGCCAACGTATTTTCCTGTTATGAAAAATAAGTTTTCATTGTTGAATCGATCCGGGCTTTTCCATTTCTATTTTAAACAATGTTGACGCAATAATGTAAAAACGAACTGGAACGGGAGAATGCCGAGTATCGGCATCGAGCTGTGCGAACATTTTCCATTGTCATGTTAGACATGTCTTACGAGTTGTAGGGCCTCGCAGTGCTCAGAAACCTCCGACCGCACACAGCATTCGTGGGTGGCATGTCACACACGTCCTGTGAGTGCAAAGGAAAGATGTGAATGATTGTGAATAATTTATCAGAATATTATGATCGCCATTTTAACTAAAGATTTTCGGGCCATAAATGAATAATAACTTGCAGCATATGCTTGCGCGATAGAATTTTATACTATTTGTAATTTATTTTGTTATGTACTTCGTTGCATTTAAGCACCAAAATAATTGATGGTCAAATTCCTTGAAGAAGTGAGCGACAATACATTTGTCAGCAACTTATGGTGTTCACGTTACACTTCATTTTTCGGTGATTTTGATTTTTGAATTTATTCAGTGTAAAACGTAGCCACGCAACTGTTAAATTGCTCCAATCTACCCTGCATCTTTAACAAATGCAAAAGAAGTTGTGATTAAATGCATTCTTCGGAAATTAAATATCGACATAAATTCCAAATCTACATCATGCAGCGTGATATTACTATTTCACACGAAGTTGGTGCATTTTCACGCTAATACGGAAAATAAATTTAATGCATATCTCGCTGTGAAATCAGTGGATTGTAGGGTATCTTAGTAGCTTGCCACTGGCACTTGCGGACACAAAATACTATATGATGGGATGGAATACGCTCCTGGCGATTTAAGATGAAGTGTGCATTACGTACACACTGCGTGCCCCCTGTTTTTGTGGCTCCTTATTGAACGACGTTTATGGCAGTAACTTTGCAAATTCTTGTGATCACTCACATTGTTTGAATTGGTGCGGTCTGCATTGTAGTTCCTTTCATTGCTTGCCGCCCTCCGCCCCGCGTGGGGCATCGGAATATTCCGGCGCCGAGAGGGCACGCGAGAGGTCGGCGGGCGGCGGCCGTGAGGGTCCCGCGGGCACCGCGACGTCATCGCGCAGCCCCGACTAGTGATATATTTACGGAGGCGGCGGCGGCGGCCTCCGGGCGCTCTCCAGGCGGCCGTTCGCGCGCGCGCCGGTTTTACGAGTGGCGCTTCGCCCCGCGGCGCGGCGCGGGCGGGGCAAATCGGGCGTTGACATGCTAGCGAGTCGTCCTCCCAGAGCGTCGTCACACACTGAGCGCGCGCCGCCGCCGCCGCCGCCGCCTGTAAACCTGTCCCCGGGCCGCGCGCCCCCGGCCTCCGCCTCCGCCGCCCCCGGGGGGCCTGTTCCGCCTCCGGGCGATTTATGCAGCCCGCCCGGACGCGGCCGCCTCCGGCTCGCCCCGCCCCCTCGTCGCCCTCGCTCCTACCTGCGCGCGGCGGGCGTGCCGGGGCCTCGGGACCGCAGTTCGATCCCCGCTCCGTCCCTTCCCGCCCCGCCCCGCCCCTCCGCGCAGGCGGTGGCGCGCTGTAGGACTGAGGCGGCGCGCGCGCATACGTCAGCCGCAACGACTGTGGCGGAGGCGATCTGTCGCGCGCTGCTCGCTAACGGCCGCCGGCGACGGCCTCGGGCAGGCGGCGTGTCTGTCAGCCGGGTGGGTCATGGGGATCTGCACTAGCACTGTCAAAATGCCATGCAGGGTTTGGCTGTTGGATATTTCAAGCCTCAGACGGAAGAGTTATTTCGATTCAGGTGAATCGATCTCGCAGAATTATCGTTTTTGTGTTAATATCCCTTGCTCACCCTTTGGAGCATAAGTATCGCAGATCATTTTGCTACAGAAATAAAATGTGTAGCAAACTGCTCTTATGTTAGCATCTCGACAAATGTAGGTTCTTTTCATTATGCAGGATATTAACTTCAAGAAATAACAACTCTAGAAGCATTGTAGAAAATGTCCCGTTTGTCGACTTCCAATGCCCAATTGTGTCGGACACTGACAAATATTATATTCCGCTTTCTTTGTTATTAGTGAATTATGTTATTTGAAATCTCGATTGTCAGAATCATATCCGTGACCTTACCGTCAGGTCTGCTTTACCTTTAATGATAAGGCAAAATAGTAATGCACATCAAAATGGAACTACGGGAATACTTTTTTCAATAGTTTTACGTTTCGAAAGCTATTTTTTAAACTGTTGTTAAACTTTAAAGAAAATTCGGACATATTTTTATTACTTTAGAGCCAGAGCAAAGATTCGTAGTTTTGTAAGACTGCACAGCGTAATCCTACTATTAAAATAATATCTTTTGAACATATGAAATCGCAGGTTGTGAAGTCCGCACTAGTCACCTATGACTACAACGTGCCAAACGGCATGTCGTCTTCTCCCTCGGATATTCTGCATCCTGTCGCCTGACAAATTATCGAGCGAGCGGGCGGGCGGGATTTTTTTTAACTAAATCACTGACGCCCGCCTTCCCTCCCCTCGTCTCACCGCCACCAGCTTCCCAGCGACTCCACTCGGCGCCGCACGGACGAGAAAAATTGTCTCTTTCTTTGTAGCGCTCGCAATTTTTTTTTCTTTGCCTTCTCCTTCGTCTTCGTGCCCCCCTCCCCGCCCTCCACGCACTTGAACCTCGCGCTCCCCCGAACCTCCCGTCGCCGTCGTTAAGTATAACGTAGCTAAATTACTGATTACACGAAGGTGCTGCCTGACCCGCAGGCGTAATTGTTATCCGGCGGCAATCTTCGTGATATCCTTATTTCCTTAAAACACTTCTCGTTCCTTCTCCTCCTCCGGCGGCGGCGGCATCAAGGGCCCCGCGGCCCCGCCCCCTTCCGCCTCGCGGCGCGGAGGTCCTCCTCCGCTTGATCAATCAGGGTCTTCGGGCTGAACGCCCCTCATTTGGAGGCAGCCAGGCAGGCAGGCGACCGCCGCGCCGCGCCGCGCCGCGCCCGGGGCGGCGGGCGGCCTCTGATTGGCAAGGCGTCGTTAGAACGGCGCCCCCAGCGACCTGCCCGCCCCCGCGTGGCGCTTCGTTCCATTACGCGCCGTACTCACGAGATTGTTCGCTTTGGAGGCCGCGTGTGCGCCCCGCCCCGCCCCGCCCCGCGCCGCGCGTCTCTCGGGAGCGGCCCAGCGCGGCGGAGATGTCGTTAATTGCGAGCGCCGCAATCAATGAACTGGCTTCTTCAGGAGGACTGTGTTTCTTTGGAAATCGGATGCAGGTTCTTGTTTGGTTTAGTTATTTCCACACGGTATCTCATATGCGTAATGCATCTAGATTCTTCACAGTTTTAACTATTACCTGCTACTGTGTGCAAAGTGTAGAATTAAGTTGTGGCAGAACGGTTCGATGTTTTCATTTGCCGGCATCGTTTGAATCCCGAAGTTCTTCGCGTCAATCTTTATTTTATTAGCGTTTATTTTGTTCTATTTTCTGGAAGTCATTCTCCTGAACCAGTGTAGCACTACAACAATACATATCCAAAAATATACTTTCACTAATTGCCTATACTAACAAAAGTTATTGAATATGGCAGTTGTTAACGTTATAAATATTAACTACAAGTTAGAAAATAAAAATTAATTTTATATCGGACACAAATGAAAAATTATCTATAATAAAATACTCGTATCAAGTCAGCTGACCACTAACCCTGTACCCCACTTCCGCTGAAAAATTCTGGGTGCTCATCTGACTACAAAGTATATTCGAAACTAATACTGAAAGTGGCATGCATGCCATTAAGAATTCTTTTAGAAATTTTCATTAAACAAGCGCTCACCTTTCCTAATTTTGAACGCCGTGTCAGTAGTAGTTCCACTCATAGTTTAACGCCAGGGAGATTTACTTATAGCTCGTATCAAAATACGTATCTTGATGTTAGATTATCCTTTCGAGCTAAAATATTCCACGTAACGAAAGAACATTTTCCCCTTAAAAAATTCGTAAATGAAAACCTGACGTGCCAAGCAGTAATAGTTGAGGCGCACACGTGTCGGGCGCCGCCTGCCGCTCCGTCAGCAGCATCAGCGACGCCCGCGCCCCGCCCCGCGCCTCCCCGCCCCGCGCCTCCCCGCCCCGCTCCGTCGGGAGGCGTCCGTCGTCCCGACGCGCCTCGTTGACGCCTCCCCCCCCCCCCCGCGATCAGCGGCGCAAGGCGGGCGAGGACGGGCTCTGTGTGTACCCTGTTAAGGCTAAAAAATATACGGCCGGGGAAGGAAGGATGTGATTAGGAAATTATCCCTGGAGGTGTTGCGCAAACATTTTCATTATTTTTTTAATCTCTCTGCGGCACGGCACATTACGTCTTGTCCTCCTCCTCCCTGCACATCGCTATCGCCCGCGCTTCCTTCCCCCCCTCGGCCCCGACCCGACCCGCCCCGCCCCGCCCCGCCCCGCCACGCCGCGCCGCGCCGCGTCGCCGGCAGGATCAGCCCCCGGATAATCTGTCCCCCGACGGCGGCGCTGTCAAGCGGCGATCAAACAAAACTCCGGGCCGCGATAAGCCGAGGTGGGCGCCGGGCCGGGCCGGGCCGGGCGGGGCCGGGCCCCTGGTTTTTTGTCTTTTCCAGCTGACGGAGGCAGGACGCCCGGCGGACCGTAAAATGTCTTTGACGTCGGCGGCGATGGCGGCGGCCCGCCGCGGAGTCCTCGCTCCCGGCCCAGAGGAGTGGCTGCAGGGGCGGGCGCTCCTGGGGACGTCCCTCCGGATGGCCCCATGGCCACGGACGGAAGGGAAATATATCCGTAGTTATTCGGTGTTCCATTGTCCTTACTGCCGTAACTTTCGATTCGATATTTTCCCTGACAGAATGTTCAAGGGATATGTTCATAATGTTGAATAAATTGAGCTGTTCGGCGTATTATGTGAAAAAAGAATGCTGACCAAAAGAGGTTAATGAGGGACAATGTTAACGCCGCGATATTAGACTTCAAATGAAACTATAATTATTACATTTATTATTTTTATTGAAGACTATTACTTTCATCATCGGGAACACAAAATAAATATGAAGGAAATGCGAAAATACCTGTTGCAAATTCGCTTGTACCAATACCGATTCGTTTGTTCTTGTACCAAAATTTAATTAAGCCATTGCACTCCTAGAACAACCAACCGGAGAACACTAATTATTTGATACTACTTCTCTTGAGATCTTCCCCTGGCCACCATTTCACTTTGGCCGCTACCTCCTCCACCACCATTCTCACCCACGCCCGCGATATCGCCCCATACACAACTAACATCACTTTCACCATGAGCACTACCAAGGTTCTCCACCTCGTATCTGCGCGAGGCAAAGACCCATCGGCGCAGTCATGCCTGTCGCTGCCGCCTCCACTGCGGCTGCCGTCGCCGCCACCCGCACCCGCACCGGCGCAGCGCGTCGCGGCGCGGCACAACGCCCAGGCGGGCGACAGGCGTGCAATCCGCGCGGCGCGGTCTGGGGCGTCGCGTCGCGGCCCGTCGGCGCCACCTGCAGCGCCCCGGCGCCGCACTTTACGCGGCAGCAACAGCGGCGCCGGCGGCGGCGGTGGTTTTCTTCCCCTCTGCGTTTTACGACGATTCGCGACAGCGGCTGTTGCAGCGGCGCCCTAAGAAACTGCGCGCGCGAGCGCTTCTCGAAAACATTCGCTCGTTACTGCCTCCCCCCCCGCGCCCCCGCGCCCGCTGCGTGTCCCGCTCCGCTTCTCGCGGTTGCCGTAAATACGGCGAAAATATGCCTCCCCGCTTCCTGTATAATGTTTATTATTAGCGCTTAGGGCGCGCGCGGTGGGTGGCTTGCAGGGCTTTGCGCGACGGGGAGGTCTCGGCGGGGATCAGGCGGCGGCCGTTTGCGGTTGCACTGCCGCTGACGAACGGGGTCTTTCGGCATGATTTCATTCGTTGCTGGGGCTAGTCGTGTCAGAGATGGTGCTTTGGAACGAAGGCGCTTCATGGAATAGTGTAAGAGATATAATTAAATGGAAATCGTTTGAGTTCCTATTATTGCCCTTCAGAACGTCTGAGAACTAGATTGTCGTAAGTCCATTTTACTAAGTGTTTCAGCCATTTTAAGTTTTTAGAAGGAGTGGGTTCGTATGGAATAGGTTTGTTAGCAACTTATAGAGTGGACTATACAGTTTGTTTGATGCACACATGTAGAGAGGGACCTAGAAACCAATGAAACAGAAATCTAGTTTTTGTCAAAAAATTGGACTTAAAACCATTTTTTAGCCGTCTATATCTCAACAGTCCTTAGATGAAATTAAAAAATGCGAATTATATTTGCATATAAGCAGCAGAAGTCAGGAAAATTATGCTATTTAAATGTAGTTACTTCAGTGTATCGTGATAAAAAAGTTGAAGTGATTGAAGTTAAGTAACAAATAGATAAAAGGCAAATTATCAAAAGGGTAGGTCAGCGAGGTGTGAGGATACATCCACCTGATTTTTACGTGCAAAAATTGTTTTGTTTTCATGAGTTCTTCTTTGAATAAAAGTGCATAATAACATCCGAAGGAGCGACGCCGACGCAATCGAGAGCCCCGTCGCGCCAACCGAGGCGACGGCAGCGCGCCGCCCGCCGTAGGCGCGCGCGATCGCCACGCCCCGGACGCGCTCGTCATAACCGCCAACGACCATCGGCAAGCGCCGGCGGGAGCGCGGGCTTCGTAACGCGGCGCTTCCCGTCGTAACCGCCCGGATAAACGCGCCGTTCGGCGGCGGGCTTAATGCGGCCGCGCTGAAAGAGCGACCGGCGGCGCGGGCGGTCCTTTCGCTGCCTTTACGCGCGCGCCCGCGGGAAGGCGTTTGTCGTTATAGGTCGTCATCGCCAAGAGCCGCTCGCTGCGTCGGCGCTGGCATCGGTCTACCGCGAAGAGAGGGCACTCGCTGTAGTGCGATTTTTCTAACTCTGCCCCTATGACCACGATGGAATTTCACACGGCATTTCGCGTCTTTCTCCGCCATGCCGCTAGAAGTCGCATGATCGCAAGCACTGCTTCATAAGGTCGCGATCACGCGATACCAGGCGGCACGACTGACAAGGTATCGCGAAATACCGTGACATTCCATCCTAAAGACGGGCCTTCAGGGGCAAAGTTGGAAAAATCGCAGTATAGTTGCACGGCGGTTCGAGCTCGCACGTGTCATTTGTACTGTGGGAGCACTCAAATTCTTGGCTAGTATGTCAGAGAAATGTTCTAGTTCACAATCATTTGGAGACGTTCGTAATAAACATCAGAAGATGAAATCCCCATATAGTATTTGAGCAAACTCCCCGTGTGCGTGCGTGCGGATTCTCGGTTCCGTCTTATCACGGTTAGACCACTTCCCGTGCACCAGTCGAGACATAGGAGATGTCATTTGACGCGTCTCGGTCTCCCGATCGGGAACTGATAATTTGTTTTGAGATTCGGTCGTAAAATCGTAAGAAATTTCGAAAAAACCTGTTTTTCGTGTTTTGGCGCTGCGATCTTGGTGAATATGCCGAGAACTATATCAACGCTATCTAATTAGATGTAGGTCGCATTGATCGAACTCCAGTACTAATACCGACGAAGAGAAAGTGAGAGAGAGAGAGAGACGACGACGACAACGAAGAAGAACACAACGGCGAAGAAGAAGAAAGAGAAAAAAAGAATTCAAACAACCGAAGGTAGTTTAAAGCGTCGGCGACGTCACATTCAGCTAGTTTATAGTATTTCTATTAATGTGTTATGTAAACATCCCTTTACCGAATTAACTACTACTCAATCAATCGCAGTAAATAAGGTGTCATTTGAAAGCTGGAATTCACCGATGTTTCCAAGTGTTCTCAACATCTTGTGTATATTGCATGTTTTATGTTGAGTATGTATAATAGCATGAAAAAAGCATTTAATGTCGACGTCATGTACAACCTGGCAGTAAAGCGGGTAGTATCGGGGACAGGCAAGGCAGTGCAGGACCAGGGCGAAGGCAAGGAGCAGTATGAGTTTAACCAGTCCAGGGCAGTCTAGAACTGATTAGAGCTCAATTGTTGTTATTATTATTATTATTATTATTATTATTATTATTATTATTATTATTTAACAGGCCACAGCAGACATCGCGAGGCCTGGCTAGGGAAAGGATACACTACTGGCAATGTATTTCTTTTCCTATCTGATTAGAGTAAATAAATATCCCGACAAGTAAAATAAGTCGGCTTTACACTTCCGTGCTATTTAATTGGGCGGGTTTCTGCTAATACGATTAAAAACAATTTGCAAGGTATATCGTTGGGTTCTAGATTTTCCAGGGATTGACATGGCCTATAAAATTTCTAGCAAAAATGTGTACTTGTGTATGAAGTGTTAGTTGTACACCTCTAGGTTCTGAAAATATATCGAATTAAGAGTCAGTTGATGTCTGTCTGCTCATGATCAATTTGTTCATGTATATCTTCTGGACATCGTTTCCCTCTTGTTCATTTCTTTGATCTGTTTTGATTAAGTTTTTGCGTGTCCCAATAATTTTAATTTGTATCCTTGTGTGGAGGTCTAAATTTTTAGAAAACATATGAAAGTCTGACGTATATTTCTGGAAACTACGACAGCCGTATAGTTTGTTTGCATTTATATATATATATATATATATATATATATATATATATATATCTTTTGTGTCGCTTTTCTTAAAGTAATGATACCCTGCAGAGAGTCAACTTTCCAAACTAGACAGGAGTTGAAAGAAACGTTTTGTACTTAACGCGCGTATAAAACAAAAATATACATTACACTATTCACCTCTTATCGATAGTACTGATCGCACATGTGATTTGTGTTATTTAATGATTTGGGAGGGGGGCACTCTTATTCTTGGCAGGGGCTTCGAAAAGTATAATAATTCACAATCTTCATTTGGGGACTTTCATAATGAAGAAGACTAAAAACACTATGTAAGACGTTCCGTTGGATTCTAGATTCTGTAGCGATTGAAAATTACCTGCAAGTTTCTAGCAAAATATGTTATCATAAAGTCTGAGTGTATACACCGCTAGGTTCCGAAAATATGTCTCATTAGGAATCATTTGATGAGTTAAAAAGAAGCGTCTGTCTGCTCTTGATGAGTTTGTTCTTATGTATCTTCTGGACATGGTTGCTAATTGTTAAATTCGTTGAGTCGTGAGTTCCAGTATTTTTAATTTGGTACTTTGCTCGTGTAGAGATCTCAATTTTTAGAAGGTAGATGAAAGATCTGATTTTTAGAAACCACATGAATGTGTAACATATATTTCTAGAAACTACGACGCACGTCGGTATAGTTTTTAGTGTTTTTTTTTTTCATATTCGGGTCTTGGTGCGTCACTTTACTTCCGGTAATGATACACTATTTGTGCCGGCAGTAAGCCTTTCAAAACTGGACAGGCGTTGAAAGAAAAGTTTTGGCACTTTACGCGCGCATAAAACAAAAATATATCTTACACTATTCACCTCTTATCGATAGTACTGATGTGAAAAAGTTCGAGAAAAATGAACCGGAATTCAAAACAATGAGAGTAATCATCGGTGTCCATTTCCTCTTCGCCACCGAACGCGCAGTAAAGCGACGCGGAGGAGCCAGAATATTTGGGAAAGGGTGTACGCGAGAGAGAGAGAAAGCTTTTTAAGAAACAAGAAACTCTTCGTCGGCGAGACTAGGGACTCCAAAGATGCTGAACTGCGAACTTTTGTTGTGGGCGGGAGGTGTTGGCTTCAAGTACCACGAAGTAGCGCGGGGCCGGGGCAGAGGAGGGGCGGTGCGGGGAGGGGAAGGGAGGGGAGGGGGAGGGCGTGGGAGGGGAAGGACCCCGCCCGGGTTATGGTAGGTAACACACGAGGGAGCGCCTCGCTCGACTTTTGCATTATAATGAGACTACGCGTAATATGACGCAGTGTTACTCTCTAATTAAGAGAAAAACCTTTAAATCTTAACCATTTTTTTTTTCGTACGCAGCGCACGGAAACATGGAAATTCTGTTAAGGTAATCATTCTCTTTCACCCTCACTTTAACTTGGCGCCTTGCTTGTCGTCCTTCCTCTTCGCTGTGTCTGTTTCTCGCCGAGCTTGCGCTGCCTAGTAGTATCTTCTCATTTCGTTTCATTTTTGTGTTGGGTTTACACACTTGTCTTCTGGAAGTTGAACACATTAAACATCGTGCTCATGTTTTACAGTGACACTTTCTCAGATCATTCATCTCCTTTACCTTTGGTGCCATTATTTACCATTTCGTTTGTAAATATTAGTAGTACCGAAATTCAACATTGCAAATCTTAACCAATTTCTCAAATTGCTCTCATTCCCCAATACTCAAATTAACTTCGTAATGAATGAAAATTTAAAAAAAAATTAGTTACATACATTATTATTTAAATGTTTAAAATGGTCCAGAAAATTGAGTTTTGTATTGTATGTAGTTTTTCTTCGATCTCCCTTGAACTTGTGTAGTTAGGTCGAACGGAAATCTGTCACCAACAAAATTATTTTCAACAGGACCCATCAACATTTCGTTGAGTGGCGAATGAGTGGTATCCGTCACACGTGAAGGCAGGAAAACAATCGGCGGTCGTCGGCGCGCGGGGTCGCCTCGCCTCCGGCGTCGAGCGGGCCGTCTACTCTTTGTGTTCGCGACGACGTTTCATTAAAAATTTCTCCGAGCGCCGCGCGCGCCCGAATCCGCCTTCCCCTTCCAGCTCCTCGTCCTCCCCTCCCCCACCCCCTCTTCATCCCAACTCCTCCTCCTCCCCCGCTCCCTCTTATCCATCGCCACGAGTCCGCAGTGACTCGTAATCTTAATACTCGCGCGCGCCCGCGGATGTGTGAGTGTGCGGGGGGAGGGACGGGGGGCGGGGACGGGGGAAAGTGCCCGTGGCGTCGGGGGTGTCTTCCTCCTTACCACTTTTGGGGTTTTGCGGAATTTGAATCTCTTATTACGCCAAGAACACCTAATCCGGATCAGTAGTCATCAGGGAATTTCGCTCTAATCAAGGGTTGCAGCCCTGATTAGCGATACTGGGGGCGCGGAGGGCAGATAACCCGCGGAGCCCGTCGCCGCCGCCACCGCCCGCTCCATCCCTCCCCGGTCGCCTAGAATATCCCTTTCCTCCTATTCCTTCTCCTTCCTCTTCGCCGTCGCCGGCTCCTCCGCCCGCGATGTACATATCCTCGTATATACAGTCTTCGCATTAATGATATCTGCTGGCACTTTGTAAGTAAATTTTCATTTCGGCCCTGTTCTAAATGCAAACTACCCATCTTCCCTAATATATTAATTCGACTGCTAACATTGGGCCATGCTTCTCGCAACTGTTCCCATGTTGCAAGTTGCAGGATTCTCACGGCCATAGCCCGTGATGAACTGTTGAGTCACGCCCGCGGGCGCCGCGCTCTTTTATTGACCCCAAGGCGAGGCGAGGTGGGCGGATGGGCGGTCGCCTCGCCGCTGCTCCCCGGCGGGCGTGGCCCCGCCCCCAGCCCCCAGCCCCCAGCCCCCAGCCCCCAGCCCCCAGCCCCGCCTGCCCGCCCGCCCGCCAGCGACCGTCCATCTGTCGCGCCGCGCCGCGCCGGCCCCAGCCGTCGCCCAGGGCGCTTGCCCTTCCGGCGGGAGGCGCCGTGGGCGGACTTGGGACGTAACGGGGGCGACCGCATTCTCAAGTTCGGACATTTTTGAATGGCAGGCCATTGAATCGGGGTATGTTCCTTACAGAGGTTTCGAGATCACAAATACACATCGGTGGTGTAAGGTGAACTCTCAAGATTTTTTTTGTGCACTAGTTCTTTCGGCTTTAATAAAAAAAAAACTCGGTAATTCGAAAACATACCTGGAAAAAATTTCCTCCTGACTTCATTTTCGTATTGGCCAGGTTCGACTATGATTAAAAAGAGGGTTTTGTAGAAATACTTCGAACCGTGAATTGTCATTTGAAGGTAACAAAGATTGAATTGGCTTTTCACGATAATTCCTTTCTAATAGTACACTGCTCTGTATACACTACTTTATGAAGAAAATTAGTTAAATTCTAATAGAAGACATATATATATATATATATATATATATATATATATATATATATATGTGCGCGCGTGTGCGTGCGTGTGCGTGCGTGTGTGTGCGTGTGTGTGTGTGTGTGTGTGTGTGTGTGTGTGTGAAATGGTTAGGCGGAAGAGCAGGCCAAATGGCCTGAGTCTCGCCACTAATAAAGACAATTATTATTATTATTATTATTATTATTATTATTATTATTATTATTATTATTATTATAGAATACTTGATGATAGTCGTCGACTCTGGGAATACGTATTCTTAGTAACAGATACTAATGTAATGTAATGAAATAAAAACTAATGAACGAGCCTTAGGTTTTACTATCAGCAAAACATGCATGCTGTGGTAAAAATGTAGTCGTATCTCAAAAAGCGCGTGAATTACCAGCACTGTGTCACTGATACTTTTCTACATTGACAAGGTTAAAAAAAATATATAATTAATTCCATGTTATATATGTAATTTTAGTCAATTGCTTGGTGATTTTTTGTTTTATTCGTTTTTGGGGAAAAAGTAGATGTTATTTTAGATCGGTAGAATTTAAAAAAGTAAAAATTGAAAAACATAAATAGTTTTCAAAATTCCATGAAGAATGCATTGATACCGACTTGCGATTTAATGTTAGTAGAAGAAAAGTAAGTTTGTATTCTTCCTGCATGTGAAACATTTTTGTTTCTGTTTTGGCATTTCTGTGTACAAATGTACAAAAAGTATTTGAGTACATATCTATTCGTGTCTATTAATGATAAATTAAACTCTTTCTTAAGATTCATTTGTTTGTTCTTTACTCGTGTTCCAATCGTGGCAATCATAATTCTAAAAACTAGAAAATGTTCAACATCGTTGCCATAAAATTCGAAGACGAGATTCAGTTTTTTCGGTGAGAGGACAATATCATTCAAATGTTATGCAGCCGCCTAGTTTAAACGTACTGTTTAGTCTGTACATGATGTTACGAAAGCGCTCGTAGACTTAACAGCACACCTTCGTCGTGTCGAAATAAGTGGAAAGTGCCAGAGCAACTCTTAATTTTATTCCTAAAGGATATATTTTCGAATGCTTAATAAGCGATGGTATGGGGTAAGGAGGGGAAGGGGTTGTGTCATTGGCCGTCTAATGAACGGACAGTTGACATTTACTTTGACATGGATCGTAAACTGAACCGTTCTTCTGTCATTCCGTCGGTCTTTTCTAGATTCATTCTATTCGATATCTCGGCCTTTTCATGGACACAATATTAAATTGGCACATTGACATCTCGTCCAAAGTAGTAGAAGCCAATAGAAGGTTAGCTATTTAGGGTCCGATTCTGAAGCGCAACTCGCCTTTAAAAATTCATTCCGCTTTAAACCATTTACAAATCTATTCTTCGACCGATATTAACTTACTCATACCGTGTATG
>JAHLJT010009355.1:6745073-6770891 GCA_031308135.1 Acheta domesticus | reverse complement strand
GCTGACGAACGGGGTCTCTCGGCATGATTTCATTCGTTGCTGGGGCTAGTCGTGTCAGAGATGGTGCTTCGGAACGAAGGCGCTTCATGGAATAGTGTAAGAGATATAATTAAATGGAAGTCGTTTGAGTTCCTATTATTGCCCTTCAGAACGTCTGAGAACTAGATTGTCGTAAGTCCATTTTACTAAGTGTTTCAGCCATTTTAAGTTTTTAGAAGGAGTGGGTTCGTATGGAATAGGTTTGTTAGCAACTTATAGAGTGGACTATACAGTTTGTTTGATGCACACATGTAGAGAGGGACCTAGAAACCAATGAAACAGAAATCTAGTTTTTGTCAAAAAATTGGACTTAAAACCATTTTTAGCCGTCTATATCTCAACAGTCCTTAGATGAAATTAAAAATGCGAATTTTATTTGCATATAAGCAGCAGAATTCAGGAAAATTATGCTATTTAAATGTAGTTACTTCAGTGTATCGTGATAAAAAAGTTGAAGTGATTGAAGGTTTAGTAACAAATAGATAAAAGGCAAATTATCAAAAGGGTAGGACAACGAGGTGTGAGGTTACACCCACCTGGCTTTTACGTGCAAAAATTATGTTTGGTTTTCATGAGTTCTTCTTTGAATAAAGTGCATAATAACATCCGAAGGAGCGACGCCGACGCAATCGAGAGCAGCGCGCCGCCCGCCGTAGGCGCGCGCGATCGCCACGCCCCGGACGCGCTCGTCATAACCGCCAACGACCATCGGCAAGCGCTGGCGGGAGCGCGGGCTTCGTAACGCGGCGCTTCCGTCGTAACCGCCCGGATAAACGCGCCGTTCGGCGGCGGCCGTAGTGCGGCCGCGCTGAAAGAGCGACCGGCGGCGCGGGCGGTCCTTTCGCTGCCTTTACGCGCGCGCCCGCGGGAAGGCGTTTGTCGTTATAGGTCGTCATCGCCAAGAGCCGCTCGCTGCGTCGGGCGCTGGCATCGGTCTACCGCGAAGAGAGGGCACTTGCTGTAGTGCGATTTTTCTAACTCTGCCCCTATGGCCACGATGGAATATTTTGCGTCTTTCTCCGCCATGCCGCTAGAAGTCGCATGATCGCAAGCACTGCTTCATAAGGTGGCGATCGTGCGATACCAGGCGGCACGACTGGCAAGGTATCGCGAAATACCGTGACATTCCATCCTAAAGACGGGCCTTCAGGGGCAAAGTTGGAAAAATCGGCGGTTCGAGCTCGCACGTGTGATTTGTACTGTGGGAGCACTCAAATTCTTGGCTAGTATGTCAGAGAAATGTTATAGTTCACAATCATTTGGAGACGTTCGTAATAAACATCAGAAGATGAAATCCCCATATAGTATTTGAGCAAACTCCCCGTGTGCGTGCGTGCGGATTCTCGGTTCTGTCTTATCACGGTTAGACCACTTCCCGTGCACCAATCGAGACATACGAGATATCATTTGACGCGTCTCGGTCTCCCGATCGGGAACTGATAATTTGTTTTGAGATTTGGTCTCAAAATCGTAAGAAATTTGGAAAAACCTGTTTTTTCGTGTTTTGGCGCTGCGATCTTGGTGAATATGCCGAGAACTATATCAACGCTATCTAATTAGATGTAGGTCGCATTGATTAAACTCCAGTACCAATACCGACGAAGAGAAAGTGAGAGAGAGAGAGAGAGAGAGACGACGACGACAACGAAGAAGAAGAACACAACGGCGAAGAAGAAGAAGAAGAAGAAGAAGAAGAAGAAGAAAGAGAAAAAAAGAATTCAAACAACCGAAGGTAGTTTAAAGCGTCGGCGACGTCACATTCAGCTAGTATATAGTATTTCTATTAATGTGTTATGTAAACATCCCTTTTCCGAATTAACTACTACTCAATCAATCGCAGTAAATAAGGTGTCATTTGAAAGCTGGAATTCACCGATGTTTCCAAGTGTTCTCAGCATTTTGTGTATGTTGCATGTTTTATGTTGAGTATGTATAATAGCATGAAAAAGCATTTAATGTCGACGTCATGTACAACCTGGCAGTAAAGCGGGTAGCATCGGGGACAGGCAAGGCAGCGCAGGAGCAGTATGAGTTTGACCAGTCCAGGGCAGTCTAGAACTAATTAGAGCTCAATTGTTGTTGTTGTTATTATTATTAACATTTAACAGGCCACAGCAGACCTCACGAGGCCTGGCTAGGGAAAGGATACACTACTGGCAATGTATTTCTTTTCCTATTTGATCAGAGTGAATAAATATCCCGACAAGTAAAATAAGTCGGCTTTACACTTCCGTGCTATTTAATTGGGCGGGTTTCTGCTAATAAGATTAAAACAATTTGCAAGGTATATTGTTGGGTTCTAGATTTTCCAGGGATTGACATGGCCTATAAATTTCTAGCAAAATGTGTACTTGTGTATGAAGTGTTAGTTGTACACCTCTAGGTTCTGAAAATCTATCGAATTAAGAGTCAGTTGATGTCTGTCTGCTCATGATCAATTTGTTCATGTATATCTTCTGGACATCGTTTCCCTCTTGTTCATTTCTTTGATCTGTTTTGATTAAGTCTTTGCGTGTCCCAATAATTTTAATTTGTATCCTTGTGTGGAGATCTAAATTTTTAGAAACCATATCATATATATATATATATATATATATATATATATATATATATACCGGGTCTTTAGTCTAACTCGCAACCCGTATCTGAGAACACAACCACTTGTTTTGGTAATTTGGCAACGCGTGAAATACCTTTGGCTTCCCTTTCACTTTAAACGACCCACCCCTCGTCGCAGATTTCGGGGTAGGAGAACGGGGCTATTTTAGTTGGAAGAAAGAGCAAGCACTTGTTCTGTCCTTGGGCAGTCATTCGTTCACGTTTCATTCATTATCGTAGGAACTCGCGTTTAGGAAAGAAGAATCGCTTCGAAAATATTGACGAAGATTCAACGTGTATTTTGGTGGAAGTTTACTTTGGCACTAAATATTTCTTAAAGAGCCCGAAAATGTCACGTCATATACAGTTTTTACTGTTTTTTTGACAAATAAATAAATAAAAAAAAATGTTTCAAGAATTTTTCTTTGGAAACGCCAGTTCCCAACAAATCAACAATTTGTAGATTAATCCAGCGCTTCAGAGACACGGGGGATGTGGATAGGAAGGGGAGTCGCAGTGCCTGTTTAAAGGCGGAGAAATTATTAGAAAATTCAAGAGATTTATTCTATTAATATTTTTATTAATTTTATTACGATTTTCTAATTTGTTTAATTTCCAGGTACCATAATTAATTATTGTTACAAATAATAAACAGCTTGGCGGCGATGTTTCACGAGATATCTTTGTAATTTCTCTCCGAGCTGGCGTTCATTAAATAATAATTATTGTTACTTTGCTGTTAATAAATCGATAAATCAGTCATAACTTCTCTCCCCATCTTCTATGTTACAGTTTCGTTTCTTAAGCATACTGAAACATACAGACTCGCCATTCCTAAGCAGACAGACTCGCCTGAAGAGACGTATTGTTTGCTGGCTCATGCATCCGCCCACCCCACCCCATCCACCCTGCGCAGCGCGAAAAGATTCCGGCTTGTGAGCCGCATACCTGCCGGCCGAATCCCTTGAATGGGAAAAACACAGAAAGAGGAAAGTTGCAGATTATGACGCGCAACTCACTTCCTTCTCTGCTGTCCCAACGAGTCAGCCACGGCAGTATTGAAAGAAGGCAGAGACACGCGGTTGCCAAATTGCCGAAATAAGAACAGGCGCTAGCGATCATGGGTTGCAAGATAAACTAAAGACCCTGTATATATATATAAATCTTTTGCGTCGCTTTTCTTAAAGTAATGATACCCTGCAGAGAGTCAGCTTTCCAAACTAGACAGGAGTTGAAAGAAACGTTTTGTACTTAACGCGCGTATAAACAAAATATATCTTAAACTATTCATCTCTTATCGATAGTACTGATCGCATATGTGATTTGTGTTATTTAATGATTTGGGAGGGGGGCACTCTTATTCTTGGCAGGGGCTTCGAAAAAGTATAATAATTCACAATCTTCATTTGGGGACTTTCATAATGAAGAAGACTAAAAACACTATGTAAGACGTTCCGTTGGATTCTAGATTCTGCAGCGATTGAAATTACCTGCAAGTTTCTAGCAAAATATGTTATCATAAAGTCTGAGTGATACACCGCTAGGTTCCGAAAATATGTCTCATTAGGAGTCATCTGATGAGTTAAAAAGAAGCGTCTGTCTGCTCTTCATGAGTTTGTTCTTATGTATCTTCTGGACATGGTTGCTAATTGTTAAATTCGTTGAGTCGTGAGTTCCAGTATTTTTAATTCGGTACTTTGCTCGTGTAGAGATCTCAATTTTTAGAAGGTAGATGAAAGATCTGATTTTTTAGAAACCACATGAATGTCTAACATATATTTCTAGAAACTACGACCCAGTCGTATAGTTTTTAGTTGTTGTTTTTTTCATATTCGGGTCTTGTGCGTCACTTTACTTCCGGTAATGATACACTATTTGTGCAGGGAGTAAGCCTTTCAAACTGGACAGGCGTTGAAAGAAAAGTTTTGCACTTTACGCGCGCATGAACTAAAATATATCTTACACTATTCACCTCTTATCGATAGCACTGATGTGAAAAGTTAGAGGAAATGAACCGGAATTCAAAACAATGAGAGTAATCATCGGTGTCCATTTCCTCTTCGCCACCGAACGCACAGTAAAGCGACGCGGAGGAGCCAGAATATTTGGGAAAGGGTGTACGCAGAGAGAGAGAAAGCTTTTAAGAAACAAGAAACTTTCGTCGGCGAGACTAGGGACTCCAAAGATGCTGAACTGCGAACTTTTGTTGTGGGCGGGAGGTGTTGGCTTCAAGTACCACGAAGTAGCGCGGGGCCGGGGCAGAGGAGGGGCGATGTGGGGAGGGGAGGGGAGGGGAGGGGAAGGACCCCGCCGGTGTTTGGTAGGTAACACACGAGGGAGCGCCTCGCTCGACTTTTGCATTATAATGAGACTACGCGTAATATGACGCAGTGTTACTCTCTAATTAAGAGAAAAACCTTTAAATCTTAACCATTTTTTTTTCGTACGCAGCGCACGGAAACATGGAAATTCTGTTAAGGTAATCATTCTCTTTCACCCTCACTTTAACTTGGCGCCTTGCTTGTCGTCCTTCCTCTTCGCTGTGTCTGTTTCTCGCCGAGCTTGCGCTGCCTAGTAGTATCTTCTCATTTCGTTTCATTTTTTGTGTTGGGTTTACACACTTGTCTTCTGGAAGTTGAACACATTAAACATCGTGCTCATGTTTTACCGTGACACTTTCTCAGATCATTCATCTCCTTTACCTTTGGTGCCATTATTTACCTTTTCGTTTGTAAATATTAGTAGTACCGAAATTCAACATTGCAAATCTTAACCAATTCTCAAATTGCGCTCATTCCCCAATACTCAAATTAACTTCGTAATGAATGAAAATTTAAAAAAAAAATTAGTTACATATATTATTATTTAAATATTTAAAATGGTCCTGAAAATTGAGTATTGTAATGTATGTAGTTTTTCTTCGATCTCCCTTGAACTTGTGTAGTTAGGTCGAACGGAAATCTGTCACCAACAAAATTTATTTTCAACAGGACCCATCAACATTTCGTTGAGTGGCGAATGAGTGGTGTCCGTCACACGTGAAGGCAGAAAACAATCGGCGGTCGTCGGCGCGCGGGGTCGCCTCGCCTCCGGCGTCGAGCGGGCCGTCTACTCTTTGTGTTCGCGAGGACGTTTCATTAAAAATTTCTCCGAGCGCCGCGCGCGCCCGAATCCGCCTTCCCCTTCCAGCTCCTCGTCCTCCCCTCCCCCACCCCCTCTTCATCCCAACTCCTCCTCCTCCCCCTCTCCCTCTTATCCATCGCCGAGTCCGCAGTGACTCGTAATCTTAATACTCGCGCGCCCGCGGATGTGTGAGTGTGCGGGGGGAGGACGGGGGGCGGGGACGGGGGAAGTGCCCTGGCGTCGGGGTGTCTTCCTCCTTACCACTTTTGGGGTTTTGCGGAATTTGAATCTCTTATTACGCAAGAACACCTTAATCCGGATCAGTAGTCATCAGGGAATTTCGCTCTATCAAGGGTTGCAGCCCTGATTAGCGATACTGGGGGCGCGGAGGCAGATAACCCGCGGAGCCCGTCGCCGCCGCCGCCGCCGCTCCATCCCCTCCCCGGTCGCCTCGAATATCCTTTCCTCCTATTCCTTCTCCTTCCTCTTCGCCGTCGCCGGCTCCTCCGCCCGCGATGTACATATCCTCGTATATACAGTCTTCGCATTAATGATATCTGCTGGCACTTTGTAAGTAAATTTTCATTTCGGCCCTGTTCTAAATGCAAACTACCCATCTTCCCTAAATATATTAATTCGACTGCTAACATTGGGCCATGCTTCTCGCAACTGTTCCCATGTTGCAAGTTGCAGGATTCTCACGGCCGTAGCCCGTGATGAACTGTTGAGTCACGCCCGCGGGCGCCGCCGCTCTTTTATTGACCCCCGAGCGAGCGAGTGGGCGGGTGGGCGGTCGCCTCCGCCGCTGCTCCCGGCGGGCGCGGCCCCGCCCCCACACCCGCCCCCCCCCGCCACCCACCCGCCAGCGACCGTCCATCTGTCGCGCCGCGCCGCGCCGGCCCAGCCGTCGCCCAGGGCGCTTGCCCTTCCGCCGGGAGGCGCGTGGGTGGACTTGGGACGTCACGTGGGTGATTCCGCATTCTCAAGTTCTGACATTTTTGTATAGCAGGCCGTTGAATCGGGGTATGTTCCTTGCAGAGGTTCGAGATCACAAATACACATCGGTGGTGTAAGGTGAACTCTCAAGATTTTTTTTGTGCACTAGTTCTTTCGGCTTTAATAAAAAAAAACTCGGTAATTCGAAAACATACCTGGAAAAAATTTCCTCCTGACTTCATTTTCGTATTGGCCAGGTTCGACTATGATTAAAAAGAGGGTTTTGTAGAAATACTTCGAACCGTGAATTGTCATTTGAAGGTAACAAAGATTGAATTGGCTTTTCACGATAATTCCTTTCTTAATAGTACACTGCTCTGGATACACTACTTTATGAAGAAAATTAGTTAAATTCTAATAGAAGACTTGGTGATAGTCGTCGACTCTGGGAATACTTATTCTTACTAACACATACTAATGTAATGTAATGACATAAAACTAATGAACGAGCCTTAGGTTTTACTATCAGCAAAACATGCATGCTGTGGTAAAATGTAGTCGTATCTCAAAAGCGCGTGAATTACCAGCACTGTCACTGATACTTTTCTACATTGACAATGTTAAAAATATATAATTAATTCCATGTTATATATGTAATTTTAGTCAATTGCTTGGTGATTTTTGTTTTATTCGGTTTTTGGGAAAAAGTAGATGTTATTTTAGATCGGTAGAATTTAAAAAAGTAAAATTGAAAACATAAATAGTTTTCAAAATTCCATGAAGAATGCATTGATACCGACTGCGATTTAATGTTAGGTAGAAGAAAAGTAAGTTGTATTCTTCCTGCATGTGAAACATTTTTGTTTCTGTTTTTGCATTTCTGTGTACAAATGTACAAAAAGTATTTGAGTACATATCATTCGTGTAATTAATGAAATTAAACTCTTTCTTAAGATTTATTTGTTTGTTCTTTACTCGTGTTCCAATCGTGGCAATCATAATTCTAAAAACTAGAAAATGTTCAACATCGTTGCCATAAAATTCGAAGACGAGATTCAGTTTTTTTCGTGAGAGGACAATATCATTCAAATGTTATGCAGCCGCCTAGTTTAACGTACTGTTTAGTCTGTACATGATGTTGACGAAAGCGCTCGTAGACTTAACAGCACCTTCGTCGTGTCGAATAAGTGGAAAGTGCCAGAGCAACTCTTAATTTTATTCCTAAAGGATATATTTTTCGAATGCTTAATAAGCGATGGTATGGGGTAAGGAGGGGAAGGGGTTGTGTCATTGGCCGTCTAATGAACGGACAGTTGACATTTACTTTGACATGGATCGTAAACTGAACCGTTCTTCTGTCATTCCTCGGTCTTTTCTAGATTCATTCTATTCGATATCTCGGCCTTTTCATGGACACAATATTAAATTGGCACATTGACATCTCGTCCAAAGTAGTAGAAGCCAATAGAAGGTTAGCTATTTTACGTCCGATTCTGAAGCGCAACTCGCCTTTAAAAATTCATTCCGCTTTAACCATTTACAAATCTATTCTTCGACCGATATTAACTTACTCATACCGTGTATGGATTTCAGCTCCCCCAACCATATTAAATAAGTTACAAATATTTCAAAACAAAATCTTAAAAATTACGGAAAAGCCCCCTAGTTTGTCAGCAATAAGAAACTTCACAACGATCTTGCAATATAACCGATTACTTCCTTTAATACGAAACGCACATAATTTCTACGTTAATTTAAATCACGTACAAGGAGCAGTCACGAAATAGGAACCGATCAACCCCCGCCTAAGAAACAGACTCCCATTTCACATTTCCCTTCAGTATCTCCCCGACATTAGATAAGGTAAGAACATTTCTTGCATTTACCTGTCTCTCCCATCGAATTTCCTTTCTAAACCCTGTCATCGCTCTCTAACAAAATGTTCTCGCAATAACCTTGGTTGAAGGTGTAACTAATAAAATTACTATCAGGGAGGTGACAAGAAGTTACTTCCTTCACACTTTGCTGATACAAAGTTTCTCCGTCAATCAACTGAAGAGCCTCACGGCTGAGCGTTGTACTGTCAATGTAAAATACAATTTTATTAAAAAAACTTAACCATTTCTTCCAATGACGGTGAGAAGCTGCGCATCCCGGCGGGCTGCTCGCTCGCTCGCGTGCGTGCGTAGCGCAGCGTGGCGGCGCGCGTCGCGCCCTCTTGAAAGTGGCGCCAAAAGTTGCGCCGTCTTGCGCTCGATTCGCGGCGCGCGCGAAGAAGGGCGCGCGCGAGCGCTGGTGGGGGGGGGAGGGGGCGGGGGCGGCGCCGCTCCCGCGGGGGCTGTATACCTGTCTTCGCCCTCCGCGTTGCCTCTTAGCTGATTAGCGCGCCTCCTTTTAATTGTCTTTATAAAGTGTCACAGGAACACGGCTTCCCTTTTATGTGCGGCGTGTCGGCGCGCCGTCCGCGCCCCGGCCCCGGCGCCGAGCCGAGCGGGGAGGCAAGGAAAGGGTTGTCTCCGAAGATGGTGACGCGCGCGCCGCTCCCCCCCCCCCCCACTATGATGAGCGCTCGGCGAACGCGGTTTCTCGCGTTTCCCCTCCTGTATCTGAACGTCGATCGTAACGTCTCGTGTACGCCTCTCCTTTTGAATTGCCCCGCTGGGCTGCTGTGCTGTCCATTCATACCACAATCGTGTTCTGTGTTACTTTTAAACAGAACACAGATCGGGGGCAAGGAGTGATTGATAATACAGAAGGGCAAACATCCAAATTGTACTATCTTCAAGGGCGAGGTTATTTAAAACATATAATTTCAAATTACCATGCACGTCAAATCGAACATTACTGGTGTTTCGGTGAGTGAAATTCAGTTAAATTATCATTTTTAGGCAATTTTAAAATAATGTTTCAAATTAATAGCCGAAAAGTTGCTTAGAATGCTGTTCGTAATATTTAAGTGGTTGTCGGGTAATAGCATTTCCTGTCGTAAATTGAATGAAATAGTTTCGAGAATCATGTAGCGAAAAGTATATTACATTTGACGAGTATGGGAATCGGTAAATCGATATATTTCGGGTTCATATTCTGTATCTGTAAATCGAGGTGCATGTTCGATATCACGATTTGAATAAGAAATGCTGAAGTTGGAAAGTTTGTTGTGAAAGTGGATAAACGTCCAAGATTTTCACTTTTCCCCTCCCCGGTCTTGCTGCGAGGGGCAAGGCGGGGCCCGCGAGGGTAGTGCCTCCCTGGGCGCTACAGGGCCCGTGCATTAAGAGCGCCGGCTGTAACGACGGGCATCGGCCGCGACGTGACCGAGCCGCGCGGGCCTGCCGCCTCCGCCAACGCCACCTCCGCCCCCTTTCCCGCTTTCCCTTGCCCTCACCCTAGCCCCCACCCCCTTCCCCGCTCTCACACTCGTCATCACCCTCGACCCCGCCCTCGTCCTCGTCCTCGTCCTCACCCTCGCCCTCACCCCCGCCCACGCCCTCGCCTTCGCCCACACCCTCGCCTTCGCCCACGCCCTCGTCTTCGTCCACGCCCTCGCCTTCCCCCACGCCCTCTCCCCTGCCCTCGCCCACGCCCTCACCCCCTCCCTCGCCCACGCCCTAGCCTTCGCCCACGCCCGCACCCTCGCCTTCGCCCACGCCCTCTCCCCTGCCCACGCCCTCGCCTACGCCCTCGCCTTCTCCCTCGCCCTCGCCCTCACTGTCCTCCATGCCCTCGTGCCACACCCCCGCTCCCGTCTCCCTCCGCTCTTCGTCGAGGAGGCACGCGCGCAGCGGCGCGGAGCCTTGGGAGACGCGCAGCGCCCCCCCCCCCGGATGGTCCGCCCCTCGTCGTTAACGCTTGTTTACGTCCTCCACCTGGGTCTTGGTGCAAAGGCCGCGATTTTTGCACTTAGTTCCGGGTTACGTAAAATAACCGCCCTTACGTTTCTACGTGCATGGATGGTTAATAATATTGGTTGGTTTGATCCTCGTATTTCTTTGTTAATTTCCTGTATCGATTTCCCCAAAACGTGGTCTCTTTTCCAGTAATTCAAGAGAAATGTGGTTTAGAATTTTAGATAATTTCATTTTTTCATCCACATAACTATTTAGAGACCAGGCCATATTTTAAGGATTTTACTTTGTTTTAGAAATTGGTAGATTGTACTACAAAGTAGAAATTGTAAAAAATACCTACTCAAAAATATTAGCAAAATTAAAATATTAGCATGTATATCTTGTCTTTTTCTGCATTCTGCGAAGCAGTCTCGCGTTTCTTTTACGGTTTGAAACGGATAATTTTCTTTTGGGAAATACTTTTCATAAAGTCTAAACAACATTTTTCCAAATTTTCATTTATATTTTTTAAAATAGAACAAAGTACGCTTATTAAAATGGAACAGGTGCTATTTTTTTAGTCATCGTAAAATTCGTTTACAATATTAATGGTAGATCTGTTTTCCTTAATGAAATCTGTTGTAAAAAGTTAAGTCTCTAAATGTAAAGTCGTTTACACTGTGTAGAAAATTTTCTCTTGAAATAAAGACAATTTCTAAAAAAAGGTTTTCTAAAAAACTCCGAATTTCTCCATATATCTTCTGGAATAGATGAAAGGAGTCTGAAAATGGCGCAGATCTTATTTTCTTTAAACTCTGAATTTTCGAAAATTCCAGATGTCGGAAGTAATGCAGGGAAGTAAGTGCTGTTGTAGCACCACTACTTTCATCGTAGTAAATGCACCCGTGAAAAGCATCCATAAAGCGTAAAAATTGGACATTTTAATTTATAATACGCACATGTAACACGGAAACGTTCGAATGTAGAGCATGACGCGAAGTACATTTTTGCCAAACAATACTGACCATTGAGACGTGTAACACAGTCGTAAGCAAACAAGCTACATGTTTATGTTTAACGTCAGGATTATCAACAGATGTGCCCCAATCTCGCGGCATACACGGACTAGCTACAAAGAGAGCTACGTGTGTCTACAGTGTTCTTCTCCTGCGCGTAGTCGCGTCGCACCAACCCAAGAAAAGCGCGTGGTCGCCCGGAACGCCCAGTCGCGCTCAACAATCTCACATGCTTCATGTATTTCGTGCGCGTTGCCCGCCGCCCGCCCGCGCGCGTATACCACAAAACAGTCACGCAATTCTGCTAATGCGAATTCTTCCTTTTTTTCCGTCTCCCTCCGCTTCCACCCCCCCCCCCCCGCCCGCCCTCATCGTCTCTTCCGGCGCACTCGCGTACCTATTCAGGCCCGTCTCTCTCTCTCTCCTCCACTTTTTCTCTTTTCCACTTAAACACGCGCGCGTTTCTTTGACATTACAAAGAGTTGAAGTCCACATTCGCGCGTCTAGCGGAGAGGGGAAAGCAGGAAGCACGCGCCCACGGCACATGACAAACAGCAGTCGCATTCGCACATATAATACAATAATTCTGATAATAAAATCCTAAAAATGTATTTGAATATAAGTGCAAGGAATGTACGACAGGATTATTAAGCTCGGTGCGTGGATAAATTAGAGAGAAAGAGAGATAAAAAAAAGAAGAGGCGGCGTCGCGGTGCAAAAAGAACACGCCCCCCGCGCGGATAAATAAATCGCCCCCCGTGTGTTTGGCGCACGTCTGGAAACAAATGCACGCTGCGCCGCGCCCGGCGCCTAACCGCGCTCGCCGTCATGCGTTATGAATACGAATATTTGCCTTAATGATGGGCGCACGCGCTGTGTGCCGTGGCTCTCTTCAGGTCGTGAGGGACGTGGGTGAGCCCCCCACTCCCCACCGATGGCGGTTTAGGCGAACGCATGCGAAAAATAAAATGAAATGCACGTTTTGATGTCACGATTTCACTCCAGTTTCTGATTCCTGAGCACCTACTACGTCGTGTGTTTGCTCTCATGAATCTCCTATGACTATGGGCAATCTACATGGGCAAAGTTAGCTCGTTTGTGAATGTTTGTGTGAAGGAAGTGTTTGGTAGAATAAATATCTTTCTCTGAAATTTTGTATAGTTTTATGAAAAATTGTATAAAATATTCTGAATTAGTTGTGTTGTTTCTTTTTATGTTATATTTAATAGCATTTCCTGTCCAGTTTATGTGCATCTCAACAAATATGATACAAGTGCGGTTTATTTTACCTATTACTTTTCTTTCAATGTACCCTGCACCAAACCGGCTATCTTTCGTCGAGATGGTTCTGTGCTATCTACTAGAGACTGACAGAGACGGGCCTATGGTGTACCTCCGTCAACCGAAAAGGAGCAAGGACCCATCCCAAAATGTAGTGGTAGTAGAAAACATGCAAATGGAAAGAGGTTTGTAATGTGGAAGGATGGGCGTGTCGCTGAAAGGATCGTATTGGCTGTAAGGGGACCTCATCATCAATAAGTTTCCATTTTTTCAAAAATTGTTACAGTAAGAAATGTTTCTTTATCACAGGGGCGAAATTTAATTTTCAGTTACTGTAGTTGTATCACAGGCACATAATAGTTTCTTGGCAATACTTCACTCGCACTGCAGGACGGTGTGCAATACTTCATGTGATATTCCATCTTATAGTGTTTTTGTGCATTGTATTTTTGGTTTCCTTTACCATCAGAAATGTTAAGCATCTGAACATCAAAACCGTCACAAAGTGCATTAAAATTATCGAAGAAATTAGTTTCTGTTCCCAACTTCTTTGGGCAGTACGTGTATTTCAGACTTTACGACTGCCTATTTTCCGCCGCGCCGTTCGCAAGGCGCGGTGCCCCGCATGGCCCTCCTCGGTGACCCTTAACTTTTCGCGGCGGCGCGGAGCAACCTTTTGACACGAAGCTTTCGCGGTGTCGTGTACTGGATATCGAATCCTCGATACGACAGCCTGATACTTCGAAACTTCCTAGAAAGCACGGCGATACAATCTGGAACAAGTTTGGGAAACAACTTTTGCCGATGGAGATATTAACGGCATAATAAACTTCCTTTTTAAGATTGCCGAGTTTGTGAAGTACGTGTTTTACGAGACCCTTCCTTTTAAAGGAGATCGAAGTTTTAGTAATAACAAAGAATGTTTAAAGTGACAAGTCTTCTTTTCGACAGTAGTGAACCATTATTGAGGCTTCAGCTACTTGCGGGTTTAGTGGTTTTATTTCGGTATTCTGGGAATGCGAAGAACGAAAAGAAATATCTTGTTTAAAAAAAGAATAACATTTTCCCTTTTTGTTTTTTTAGGCACTGATTCAGTCTTATGCAACGTTTCAAATGGAACGTGACCTCGAAATGCGATTAGGGGCAAATGTATATCAAGCATGAAAAAGTTTCATTCAGGGAAAAGTGATGAAAGCTAGTTGCCAATGTGAGAATAACGACTTTAATGAAACTACACGATGTTTATGAGAACATGAAAACTCATATAAACGTAATAAATTCAAAGAATGAGAGTGTTGAATATTTAAATGCTATTTCAAGTCAAGTTGACTCTCCCTCTCATACTTCATATGAAATGATAGTTGAAGTGAAAGACTGTTGCGAGGGCACTGTGATATTGGAGACGGAACTAACCTGAGTTTACATTCACTGTGATAACAGAATATATAAAATACCTTTCTTCCCAGTCATCTTCGAAAAAATTTAACCTACATACCACCTCCAACAACAACAACAATAGCAACAACAACAACAACAACAACCATAAAAAATTATGGCGAAATTACTACTTTTAGTCTGCATTTACCACCAAGAATATGTTTCCTAACAACTTCACTGCTATTCTTATCATCTAAAACTCTTCCACCAGATGACAACAATCGCCCCTCCACCACCAAAATCAGCATCACTCAACACAAACTCCAGCTCCACATTGGCCGCCTCCACAGCTACCATTACCATGACCACCATCTCCACCACCGCTATCGCCATCACAACGACAACCACCACCACCACCACCACCACCACCACCACCACCACCACCACCATCACCACCATCTCCACCACCGCTATCGCCATCACAACAATCACCACCACCACCACCGCCATCAACGTGACCTCCTCCGCCATCTCACCTTTCCCTGGCGGCTATTGCACGAGCAGCCCCACCTTGCGCTTGCCTCCATTGCGCCGCTGGCAGGGCCGTCGCGTCGCGTCGCCGTGGACGCAGCGGGTGGCCTATCCGCGCGCCGGATGCGCTCTCCGGGCGACCGGAAGCCAGTCCTCGCTCGTCCATCACGCGCGACGGCCGCCGCCCACGCGAACGCCCGCGATACACCGCCCCCGCCCCCGCCCCCGCCCCGCCGCTCATGCATATGAAGAAGATACGCGCCGTCCACACACGGGGCATGGCCCTCCCGGGAGGCGCTGCACCTTCTATTTGTCCGGTCGCCCCTGAAATACGGTCGTCCAACGTGCTGCATGGGCTCATGCGCGCTCGGTAAATGTCAAAGCTCTGGGGAAGTGTGTGGACGTGCGTGTGTGTCTATCTCTGCGGGAGAGAGAGAGAGACAGACAGTGATGCCTGTGAAAAATATTTTTCTGAGGTGTGGAGTTCACATTGCTCGTTTGTAATGTCCATTCCAAAGCAATTTCAGTGTAAATTATTGTTTAATTGATATAAAAAGATCGTAGTTTGCCTTGTGAAGAACTGTACCGACAGATTTCCATACTTACAATTTTGTATTCTAATTTATCACAGAACAGTGCATTTGCGAATAGCATTATTGATTTGAAACGCATTGGTGACAGTATTTGATATCTGATAATGTAATATCAAGACTTATTTTCATGAGGTCTGCTTGTGGAATCGAAGAGTACTTGTTCTTTACCTGTGTAGCTTTTCGGGAGTTTTTCCATACTACGCAAACGGTTTCAACATTTTCAAATTATGATCGCCATCGAAAAATCGCTGATGTTCCTAATTCTGATGAATTTAAACGTACATTCATGCTTTTAAATTTGATCAAATTGATATTTGATCTTTAACAAAAATTACTGAATTATACCTGTGTACATTTTTTAAACAAATTATTCATTTGCTTCGAACAGGGGGTTTTCAGTGAATGTCTTAAAGAAAAATCCAATTAATAAAAATGTTTGTCTCATTGAGGAGTTTATATCAGATGAACGCGGAGCTCCCACGTCTTTGATGATGATGATGATATTGATGATTGTGTCATACTCAGTTCGGCGCGCAGGCGAGAGATACTTTAATCTTCTTCTTTCCTTGACAGATGATCTTCTACACAAGTTTGCCTTTGCCTTCCATTATGTGAAGGATAGTAGGCTGACCATGAGAAGGGAATGGTGTATAATAAATATATAAATGTCTTTATTTGTGACGAATCTCGAGCCTTTGGACGAACTCTTTCGGCCAACCACTAGTGTCAACAGATTCTTAACGAGACAATATTCAGGGTAGATATGTGGATGACATGAAAAGCCAACCACCCGCAAACTATTTCTCGGTGTCGCTTCGTTCGCATCTTGGTAGAAGCGGTTCCAGCCTGCGCTCGGGCCCGCGCGCCGTCGAGTTTCGTCGTGCCCGCCTGGCGCGAAAACGCTTCCTCCGTTGGCGATTTTTCGGGCTTTCTCTGGCGGCGTCACCCGCGGACAGGTCCGCCGCGCCGGTTTGTATCGCTGCAGCGGCCTCGGGCGCTCCGCCCGCCGGCAGGCGCCCGAGGAAATGTGAAAGGCGCTGACTGGCGCCGGAGCCCCCCATCCCTCCCCGCCGCCCGCGGATCGGCGCGCGGCGCCAGAGGAAAGGCGCACACTTCGTTTCCTTATTTGGCTCGCACGCTCTTGGGAGCCCTTGGAGAAGAACGGGTGTCGATCACGTCTTCGGGGATCGGAATGGCACGTTGGAACAAAGAGCGTCAAAAGTGCGTTTGGGTATGGATATGAAACATGTGCGTTCTGTGTTGATATCGTTGGGAAAGAAGTTTGTGCTTATTATAAAATGTGGTTGATCCAGGAAATTCTGTATGGAGTCTGTTTTCATATATTTTAAGTAAATGTAATATGTTTTAAAGAAATCGAAATACCATTACTACTAGAAATTGAAATACTAATTCTTCTGTCAACTTGTAATTGACCATAATTTTGAAATTCGTTATCACTGCCAAATCGTAATGCTGCAGAGAACAAAAATAAATCGGTTAGAAAGAAAAAGTGGATTCTTGTTACTCAAAAAGTCATTTTAAATGAATGGACGTTTGGCTTGAAGCCTGTACAAGAATTATTACTGGCAAGTTTTGTAGCAAGTATCTCTAACATCAGCATATCTCAAAGGTCGATTATTATTGCCATATTCTCTTCAAGATAATTATCAAAACCGTTTGTGATATTTCTTGTAGGATGGCGTGTGTTATGGAAGACGAGTACTTGAGAAAAGGAAACTTTAGAGTGGCACAAGAAGAGCTGTGAAGTGGAAAATGTGAGCGGTGGTTGGGGCTCACTTTGGCAGAGGTACCTGGAACCCCAAGTTATTTAGCAGCTAAATATAGATCTAAATTAAGGAAATGCCAGTCAAAAGAGGCTGCGGCCTCGGCTATTCATAAGTAAAATCAACGAGTGTGCATAACGTGCGTTTCCCAGCCGAATTATTGTAAACTAGTGAGATCCCGTGCGATTAAATCGCACGGTTAGTCAAATAACCAAACTGTTTTCTGCTTAAATTCTTTTTTTGTATTCCAGCATTATAAACGACCTAACCTCACTAAGATCACTAACCTCTCATATTTCAAGATTTCTATTCAATGTAGAAAATCACGTTCACGTGCTTACACAACCTACACTAAATTGAAACAAACAAAAATGCTTGAGATTGCATTTCCCGCCACCGTCCGAGTGTAATTTTCTTCCGATAGATCGCGCGGCAATCAGATATTACAGATCCCGAATTACTACTTTTTTTAATATTTAGGTATTTTTAACGCCCTTTTTCAATACGAATGTCACATGTGCAGGTGAAAAGAAACACGATTTTTCAATCCATTGCTTCTTTATACCGATCGGTTTCGTATGTCGCCCAATTTATTGAAAAGACCAAACAACCCTTTGAGAAATAATATATAAGATATCAGGTACGACCATTAATTTTTGACTTGTTCGTCTCTGATGGAGTCACTACACCCAATGAGGACGTCGGAGCAAGTCGTCTGTTTATTGTCTCAGCGACTAAGAAATTACTCTTGATACGCAATGTCCTTCGTAAGTCATCCGTAGTGTCGCGAAATGTGAATTGATGCCATTGACGTACCGCTAAAAGAGCCGCACAGGTAATACTGACTTAACACCTTGTGATTCGTTGTTTGTGTTCTTCGGAAACCGGGCATTCTGGGCGCGCTGCAAAAGAGTGGTCGGGGGCGAACGAGATGCCGCGAGCGAGCGAGCAAGCAAGCGAACGGGCGGAGCGGAGCGGGGCGGGGCGGGGCTGGGCTGATTCGTGGGGCTTGAGGCGGCGGCGGCACATGCGAGGAAAAGGCTGCTTCCATTTGCGCGTCTCGCAGCTTTCATTGCGCCATTTCGCCCCCCCCCCTCCTCGACTGGGCTGGGCGCGGTGACAGGTCCTTCCCTCGCAGCGTGTACAAATGGCAGCATTTCTATGTAGACAGCGTAGCCACTTTGCTTGCTCGCAGAAGCGCGCCTGGCCCTGCGGCGTCCATACGTATTAAAAAGAGAGGTAATTTGGGCCGCGGCCGCCCGCGCCCCGGGGCTGCGTCTTGTCCGCCGGGCACGCGCCCAAGAGGGCGGGCTCCGCGCGCCGCTCAACACAGCGGAAGGAATGCGTTGCGGATTGGCGGCAACCGCTCTCGGAAAACCGCTTATCGGTTCCGGTTTTAAACGTTTTTGTAAATGATGTGACGAAACGACGTGAGGAAAATCTGGTAAGTCTGTCAACAACTGTTACATGTATGCTGGGGAACAGAAAAAATTCGGATGTCGGAAAAAGTGAAATTAAGGAAACTTGAACGTATAATTTAGTAAAATAAACCATAATTCCAACATAATTCTTACAATAGTTATTGTAACAAATCCCCATGAACATGTGTGTTTTTATTCGTTCCCGTCATAGATATCCTTCTCTTCTGTAATTTTTTTTTATTCGAGCTTACATGCTTCTAAGTAACAATTTTTCTTTCGTTGAGACGAACATTCGGAGGTAAGCACTACTTCGTAAACTATGTTGTATTCTTCTTCTTCTTTTTTTTGTCTTCGTAATATTGGTTTACAGATTCTTTACAAAAGTCGTAAGTCTTTACTCTTGAGTTCATTAGGAGTTATTCAAGAAGATATTTTTGCGAAATGAAGGTGTGCCTTAAAATGGAATTTGTAACTCATAGAGGAGGATTGCGCTAAATAACATGAGTTTTGTTTATCAAATTTCAATAATGTTTGCGTAAGACCTATCAGATCTTCCGTCTTATCACAAGTCACGGTAATGCAATGTTTATTTTCATTATGCATTTTACTTCTCATTTTAAAAAGATTTTAGCTGCCCTATGTGACACAGCATATATGTTCTTGAGATAATTTGACATGAGCGCCAATTACCTAAGATGAAACGTTCATCATATAAAATTGTTGTAGTTTTCCTTTCGCTTTTGCTTGCAATAATTTCGAACTATGAAGAACGCTAATTTCGAACTCCATCTCTTCCTTTGTTAAATTAATGTAACTTCATTTAAAACATTCTGCGAAATGTTTGTAAGCAAATATTTTAAAGCAATTTTATGCAAGCAATTTTTATGCCGGATACATTTTTAATAATCAGAGTTATTTGATAATGAATAATACAATACATAATCAAAACGTCAAATTCGTAATGAATTTTAATAAACTTTTCAACGTGTAATATAAAATAAAGTTTAATTAAGTTTAACACAAAACTAGTCATTTGAAAGAAATGTGTCAAAACATTCATTTCTCACCAGCCGCTTTCTGCCCAAAATTAAATACATAATCAATGAGAAATAACACTAGTAATTATTACTTCAATTACCTCTCGTTCGTTAATTTTGCAAATATCAAGTGAAGATTCGTAGAGAGACTTGTTATGTGTTTCTGGACAATTTAATAGGTTATCTTTTTAGCCTTTCGAGATTCTTGAGTAGGCAACCACGCCAGAGAAAATTAGAAAAACGCTTATTTTCCGCCTTTGATGTTGAAAGCTGAAACGGATGCAATTGTATGTACAGTTGGCGTAACGGATTGGCACACAATGACTGACAAACCGACTGGCTGAGAAGCTTCCTGGAAATAAGTCAGCAGTCACTGAGATGCATAGAAAACCAATTTGTTGTAAAGTCTCTTAGTTCATTTGCGTAAGAAGAACTAGTCGACACTATTGGAAACCGTGATTGAAGGTTAGGGCAGATAATGTGAGTCATTGTGTAGCAGAAGATCACTCTTTCAAGTATTGCTTTTTTGAATATCGGTTTCGTCTAATGATATGGCCGGTGTTCCTTTTTTCTGTTCGACCTCTGTAAAGAAACAATATGTGAAAGTGCGCAAATGACGTGGGCGGGCCGATACTCCGCCGTGCCTGCCTGCCTGCCTGCGTGCGCCGCGTGCCGCAGGGCCGCGATCGACTCGCGTGCACTCGTGCTTCGGCGCGCATATATTAGCGACTTGCGTGCCGCCGCCCGGCGCCCGCCTCCCAGCACGCTCCGCCCCGCCCCGCCCACTTTTTTCGATCCACTTCCAACCACTCTCACTTCTTCATACTCTCTCCCGTAAACTCTCTTAGCGTACCATCCAAGAAATATACTAACATTCTTCATACGTGCTTCTATTCCTGGATTATTTACATGCTAGTTCTGGAGAATTTTGAAATGTTCTGCACTGCAGAAGACAATCAGTTTTGATGAAAGGGGTGTTTGATGAAGAAGGGAGATGCGATTCCAGATTATAATTGTATATCTTAACGTGCTAGCTCTGAATGCTCGCACGTAGACTCTCTGTTTTGCTTCTGTGCTTCTTGCACCTCTGAAAGTGGTTCCACGCGTTGGGATTTTTGCCCCGCCTTTCTATTCCGCTCTTTCCACGAACACGCCCGTCCGTCCGAATCGGAAATTGCCGGTCCACGCGGGCACGCCCGGAAGGCCGGAATAAGCAGCCGCAAATCTTCCGCGCACGCCGGCCGCGCCCGCAGACGCTGCCCCTCCGCGGTCTCAGCGGTCCGTCGCGCCGCGCCGCGACGCCTCACGGCGTCCTCGCGTCGTTAATCCACATGGGCGCGCTGCGTTCCGCCTCGCTAGACCGCCCACCGCCTCCGCCCCCGCCTCCGCCACGGCGCTAGCTTCCTTTTTTCACTCGCGCGTGAAAAAAAAAAGAGGAGCGCCATCTCGCGGCCACGTCGGTAATTAGAAATATGCGGCCGCGCCGTTAAATGGGGCGTGCGGCCAGCGCCGCCGCCGCGCCGCGTCTCGGCGCTAATGTCGCCGATTATTCTTACGCGGCGCTCCTTAGCGTGGCCCGGGCCGCGCCCGAAGCGCGCTCGTTCGCTGCGTGGACGCGGACCTGCGACCGCGGGCCCGCACCCTCCCTCCGGGAAAGGGAAAGGGTGCTGGTGTGCGTGTTCTTTCGGGGGCGGTTCGTCCGCTTTTCCTTCGTTCGATGTAGTGGTCCTGAAGAAAATGGTGTGGTCGGGCTGCTTCTATGATTCGGATTCTGCAAACTTGAGGTTTAGGTTTATTGATTACTTATGATTTCATTCGTAAGGGCGTTCTTTGTGGCTGATCGGGGATTGAATTATGTTTATTGAAAGTTAATTCGTTTGTCTCCTTGAGACACCTAATATGTCAGGAATTATAAGAGTTCGATTTTTTTTCAGTGTTGGCAGTTGATTGAATGTTCCGTTGATGAGTTTCGTTACTATTAGTTCATTATTGAATAAGGTTTTGCAGTTGTCACTTGTGGATAAATTTGTAATAAACTTATATTGTATTTTTTACTATCCCAGCCTTCTCCAATGACAAGATCACGAGGAAATGTGATGACTATACACACTTTCATTGTTTGAAGTATGAGCAATAACTGCTCAAATGCATCTGAGCTGTTTGAGAAACTAGTTTTCCGATATTCAGTTGTAGCGTCGTGGCGCGCAAAAAACGGTGATAAACACGCGGTAGATGGCCGGATGTTTAACGAAAGCCGCAGAAGATGACACATTGGGAATTTCTGCCCAAGCGCGGACACGGCGTGGTACGGCGGAGGCAATGGGGGTGGCGGGTAGCGCCGAAGGGCCTATATAAGGGCACGAGAACAATGTCTCCTCATTCTTGTTTCTCAGCAGCGTCGGCGGGTGGTTGCGCGTAAGTCTGTGCGAGTGGCGCACGTGGGCAAGGAGCCGGCAATTCATTGTCGTGACTAGCGAGACACGCATGAAGTCTCAGAGTAGAGCGGTGCGGTAGCCGTTCAGTAAACTATCTCTCCTAGCAGTGGGTTCTATTTATTTAGTTAATTGTAATCAGTGCAATTTGTTATTTGTGACTACGGCCTGGTTTATGAATAAACTCACTGTTCTTACAACCCACTCTCCTCTGTATTCTGATTACACCCGTATGACGCCACACAGTGATCGGTTGTGTTAGGACGGTGCGTCTCCGCCCCGGCGCCTCTCCCGATCGCGCCCGGCGCGTCCCCGCGCGCCGCCGATGCCGCTCCTCCTCGCGTGACGCCGCCGCCCGCGCCGAATTAGCATACCGCGACACGCGGGGCGGCGCGGCCGCGGGCGTGTCTCTCCTCCTGGTAAGCGAACCCCCAGCAATTAGAAGCCTTCTTAATGTCACGTTAGCGTCGCGCGGAAGACAACTGCCTAACGACTTCCGACCCCGTGGCCCGCCCCCGTCATTAGGCAGCGCCTCCCCCATCCCCCCGATGGCCCCCGCCCCCGGCCCCGCCCCCTCGCCCGGGCCCGCGCCCGGGGGGAAAAAAAGCGGGCCCGGGCGGGCGCGCTGCGACATTGCGCACTCCGACGGCCGTTGCGAGCAACAACTTTGCCGCTCCTCACACGTTGGAAGGCATTGTCGTCGATTGCAGGCTGCCGAAAATCCATGTCGAGGAAAGTTCTTTTTGGCTTTGGTTCAGTGGTGCACATCACGGACGATAGCCAAAGTGCCAGCGAATGCTCCTACAGAAAGCAACGGTTGCAATCGTCAACCTAGTTGCGAATAACGATGAGCTGCTTACCGTAGTTGCCCTAAGATCGGATTCGAGAAAAGAGTAAAGAATACAGTGGATAAATCAACAATGGCTAGTAATAACTGTCTAGGATTACTCAAATTAATCTCATAGTTTTATATGACTGGCAACGTTAATGCTTCATTTTAAAAATGCAGTATTGACTGGAACTTATAAATATAGAATTTTAGCAATGTCGCTAATGAGACTTAATAAAATAATCTTACGTTTCAGTGGCAATGAAAGGTATTTACCACGTTAAAAAGTTGGCTTCTGCAAAGGTCGGCAACGAGAAGGATTATTTAGTTCAAGGTCATGACTCGCATCAAATGTGAGTTTTCATTCTTTACAACTTATGTTCTTGAATGATTGAACCGTTCTCGTTGGTGAGAAACGCTGTTACTTCCCATGAAGTGAAATGAATAAAAAGTGATCCCTCATAAATATCATCAGGACTGAACTATGTGCGGACTGTAAATGGGTGATGCTTGAATGAAAAAATTAAATAACGTTCTTGCGTACAGCTAAAATACTAATGTTATCTACGTAATTATTAGCCTAAAGAAGTACAATTGAGTAGCGGAAAGAGTGGCGCAAGTCTTCAATTGATTAGTTTGATTGATGCAAGTATATTTTACTATACGTGCATAATTGTAATAAAACGATACTATTACACCAAGTGTATTACCAATCTTAAAACGTATGCATAGAGATACAAAGAGAAAGATAATGTACTATATTACCTCAATTTATACTATCTCTATGGGTGCGCCTCAAGATTGGCGCTTAGCAAAAGGTATAAATTAGAGCAGCGCAGTGTTTTATCTCGGCTAATTCATCGGCGAGCCGGGCGCTTCTCATCGGCGACATCGCCCACTCCCCCGCCCCCGCCCCCCGCCGCTTCTTTTCGTGCAGGAGGTCGAGATACCCGGAAAGGCGTGATTTAGGCGGCGCAGCACGGGGTAAGCAGGGAGGGGGAAGAGGCAGTGAGCGGTCCGCCCCCGCCGCCGCCGCGGTCTCACCACGATAAAGGCGAGGCGTCGCGACCCTCGACCGGAGGCCCCGCACGCGAGCAAGCGGGCGACGACGGCGGCGGCGGCGGCGGAGGAGGTGGCGGCGCCGGCGGCGGCGGCGGAGGTGGCGGCGGCGGAGGCGGCGGCGGCGGAGGCGGCGGCGGCGGAGGCGGCGGCGGCGGCGGCGGCGGCGGCGGCGGCGGCGGCCGGGGCGACCGCGGTGACCCCGCGCGATGGCCGTGCCGCCGCGCGATAACGTCAAACGTAAAAAGATTAAAATTCGCCTCGGTTCTCTTTCGCGGGCCCCTCCTCCGTTCTCGCCGCGCTTGTGCTTCTCCTTCCCGCCCCCGCAAGGCCTCACCTAGATCGCGCGGTGGACCCCAAGCGATCCCCTGGACGGCCCCGCCCCCTTCCTCCTCCAGGCGCCGCCGCCCCCGCGAAATCTCTCCGCCGCCGCAAAAAATAACGGGCCCCCGCAGTAAGAAACGGTTTCATATATAATGTATACGTATATATCTAACCAAAGAGCAGTTAGCATTAATGGATATTTAATCTAATGAATTTTCTGGATCCTCTACATTCTCTTACGCGATTTATGATCTTTCGCCCTCCTCGCCGCCGTCACCGTATCCCCCTCTCTCTCTCTGTCCCTCTCTCTGTCTCTCTCTCTTCCCCCGGACGGACCTCGCTCGGCGGCGCTGAGCGCGGGGGTACCCCAGTTCCTCACCAACTTCACCTCCAACACATACATACACATCAGAGGGCCAGCCACCGCCCCCACCCTCAAAAATTATCTTCCTTTCCTTTTTCCGCCAAGTTGCAGCAGCAGCAGCAGAAGGGGAAGGGGGAAAGGCGAGGGGGAGGGCGCCTTCGCCGACCTCAGGCTCCGGCAGCGGCGGAGGACGGAGAGAGGTCTCTTTTTACGGAGCGGAACCGAAGGGGCGGGCGGGCGCCCTCATGCTAAATATCATTTACATAATCTACATTAAATATAGAAGCCATTACACGCGGGAGACACGCGCGCGCGCCCGCGCGGCGGCTGCACCGGCGCCCGCGATCCGCGCCTCAAAGGGGCCTCGGGCGGAGCCACGCTCGGCGACGCAGGTGCCACAGGACGCTGGGGGGGGGGGTGACTTCTTAACGATCAAGTGTCAGAAGCCCTTCACAACTCGTCATATATTAGAAATGTGAAGAATTCAAGTATTGGTAAAGAATTGTTAGGAAGAACTTGTTCAGAATGTTCTACTTTTTCTATATAGTTTGTAAACATTCGTAAATTCAAGCAGTGGGGAAGGCTTATGATTTATTTCAAGCTATTCTTAATTCATTTCATAGATGAAGAACATCCTGTCATGTAATATAATATTATTCAGCGCCATTGCACTTTGTCACAAATTATTAAAAATTCAGATTTATCCCCAACCTAAATCTTCCCTCAAAATCTTTGAATATTCATAAACTAAGCGTTATATTTTAAAAAGTATAGGTTTTATATGTTCCTTAATCACACGCCCAATACATTCATCGGCAGCCGTAATAAGTAATAGCCTATATTTCACATACTAAAATATGTCCTTGCAAGAGATTGCTCCTGACTGAGATTGACGATGTAATTTAATCAGGTAGTCTTTGGTGTGTGTGTGTAAGACGTATTTGCAGTCGCTCAAAGGGTGGCGTGTCGGTCCGCCGAGTGCGGACTCTCTGCCCAGCTTAGGTGGCTGCGGGCGCCGTTGATGTCTGGCGCTCCGACCGCCCCCTGGGGATTTATGACCGATCTCTGCCGAAGTCGAAGACTTCTTCTCTCAGATCCATTATTTTCGCTTGACCTCCTTTTTTTTCCTCTGCACCCAGCGGCGGGAGCCGGTCTATAATTTTACGATTGTCTCCCATCTGGAAATGCTGACATAATTCAATAAATTTCCATTACTGAAGTTTTTAGATGTTTGTCGGGCGCAGTGA